>ML789763.1:319500-332560 GCA_009831015.1 Picea engelmannii | reverse complement strand
TATTTAAAGGACAAGTTGGATCAACAAGATCCCTAGGGGTGTAAATCCTCTTACCCCCTAGGGTATTGCAACCAACTTAGGGTAAATCTAGGAGGCTGTACACACTTGTACTTCTCCTAGCAACCCTTGTTCAAGAATGGATTATAACTTTAACAATAATATGGAGAATTAATGGAGGGTGTATCCAACATACTCCTCCAACAATAACCAATAATGAGAAAGAAAGAACTAGTGTATGCATATTTTTCCTTACCAATTCCAAGCAAAGAGATGTGAAAACCCTAGTTCACCATGCAAATCATCATCCGATTGAAAAGAGTAAGCCTTCAATAGGTGTGCAACACTTCTTCTCATCCATTCACCAAAAGACAATTGCACAATTTAAAAACACCATAATTCCCAAAAATAATTAAAATTTGAGCCAAATCCTTCTCAAAATGGGAGAGTTGTGTTATGAAATGAGATTCACATGATCTCTATTTATACAAAAATTTTAAAACATAGCTTGTCTACTTATTTATGGTAAAACATAATATAAGGGGTCAAAAACCCTTATATTACCCCTAAAACCAAATATTAATATTTAATTTTTACTTTAGCACATTGAAAACCGTAAAACAAGATGATGTCACCGATTTAGGGGACGTTTTGACACCTTGATCAAATCGTTGGAGAAGAAAATGGAGGTTGTTGGGGCTCCTAGAGCCTCCTCTTCATGTGATAGGTTCAATACATGTCTCCTCTAGTCAAATCATGACATGTGTCAATGCACAATACCTCCATCACCATAAACCCTATCCCTAGGTGACATCAAGCCTAAAGAAGTGATGTTTGTCCCATCCTAGGAAAGCCATTTTGTATGTGAGGTATAGGTTATGTATTCCAAGGTGTCATATAGGACTCCAAAGGAAATTCATTATGATCCAACATGTGGTCCCTTGGAATCCAACATGTGGGCTTCAAACCCCATGGAATCCCATGCGAGGCATGTTCCTCCAAAACTATCCACCAAACAAGGTCCTGCAAAACAAATAGGTATGCACTCCAAGGATATCAAGTAAAAATATCATGGAAACTGAAAACCACATCTAATACGAAAGGAACCTAAACATGTGCATCAAAACTGACTCATCAAATTAAATAAGTTCTCAGAGACCCTATACAATTGACCAAGTTTAGGTATGGGAGGGGTGTCATAAAATTCCTATTGGGTAGACCAAAAACCTCAAGTAGGGGATGCTCCCAAGGATTACCCTTCAAGGTCATGTAGTGGATGATGAGGTGGATAAGGAGTTATACTTCATAGTTCAATGAGTTCCATGACATACAATGGATTTATTATGTTATTTATGGGTGCCTTTGTAGGGGGTGTGATGCACCTTCTTCCTCAATGCTACCTTTTTCCAATCCCATTTATTTCTATTCATTAATTAATCAATGATCCAAACACATGTGCACTCCCAATAGAAAATCTATTATCTTGGGGGGTAGTAACACAATTTCACTTGAATAAAGAGGTGCACAAAGTTCCATAGGGGTAACCATGTAAATCATTGTAACACACTTGTGTTAGTCTTATATTCGAGTGAGAAATTTATTATGTGTTTGTTATTGTGTAGGCCTTCAATTATTTTAAGAGAAACAATTCATCATTATCGAGGTCTGTGTAGGAGAGCATCTAAAAGGCTTATTTAGGCTCCTATCTTTTTCCAACGACCATCCCCCTAGGCCTTCATCCCCTTCTTCCCATGAAATGTGGTACATGCCCTTCTTGAGTCACTAAATTCAATGGGCCTAGAAGAGGTTAAATATGATGGGAAAGAAATGGGTGGAAAGTGGCAAGTATGGTTGGGAATGGTATGATGACCCCTCAAGGGATCTCTAGTTGCAAAACTTCCCCAAAGGTTTTCCACTTACTAGGAAATATATGACACTCACCAAGGTGAAACATGGTCAAAATCATAATCTCCAAGAAGGGGTTCTATAATCAAAAGTAGCTTAAATACAACATTTTTAACTGCCTCAAATATTAGGGTGATTACTTGCCACAATACATGACTTGTACTATATGGAGAAAGACCCATATTCCATCCAGAAACTAGCTGGTACGGTGGATGCACTAACAATGCATCCAAACTGTGGTGATAGACCAAGCCTCCATGTGTGCAAGTGGACACTTCTAGTCATGTGGTCTCTCGACACTCCATATTTGCAAATTGAGGGCCTTGAGACATAATCTCCTTAGTTATCCCACAAAATGGGGATAACATAGCCAATGACTAGTTATGACCTACAGATTAGTTGGGTAGTGACCAATTGTTCTCTATCAAATATTTCATGTGTTACCATCCTCAAAACCATGGAAAATACATGGCAAAAGAGTGTGTCTTAGCATGATTTCATCAATGCGTCCTCTATGAGTCCCTAAGGTGGAAAATAAGGCTATAAAAGTATACGCATTTATTTTGCAATGTTATTTTACCTAGAGGAAATTAAGCCAAGTCTCAAGTCTGGTTATGTACCAAGGAGTCCATCTCCTCTTACATGCCTTGCTCCCACTTATTTTTGGTTTCTACATGCATTTCTTCTTCATATATTTTTGTTTTAACGAAATTATTCAACAATAAATAATATAGTGAAGGAGAGTATCGTTCAGGAGGTCGACATAAACTGGTAGATCTTGTAACAACACTTGCAAGAGTTTTGAGGTGTCTGTCATTGTTGTTGTTTTTGTTGAACATTTTCATTTTCTAGCACCTTTAGAATTTCAATTTTGAATTTTATTTTATCAAGAATTATTATGTGTTTTCCTTTTCCCGTTTCTTTCCCTCCAAATGATATTTGTACATGTTCTTCTCATTGAGTACCACATATTTATTCCTAATGATTTTATGATTTTCATAATCCCATAAGAGATAACCAAAATCATTAACTCCATATACAATACAAATACACTTCTTGGATTTTTCCTCAAGATTTTTTCTATTTTCTCTATTGATATGGACAAATGATTCACAACTTAATGTCTTTAGAAATAAATATTTTACCATTTTACCTATCTATGCCTTGTTTGGAATGCCACCATCCAAATAAATTGAAGGACCTATATTTATAATGTAAACAATAGTATCCACAACTTCTACCAAAAAATATAAGTGAAATCTTGCATTCAATCACATACTCCTTTCACATTCCATGATTGTCCTATTCATCATTTCTAACAGACCATTTTCTTGTGGTATTCCGAGAGTTGTCTTCTCTCTACAAATCCCATGGTATGTACGATAACTATCAAACTCATTTCTGTAGTATTCACCTCCATTATTTGATTTGAGAAAATTCAACTTATTTCATGTCTTATTATCAACCAAAGCTTTCCATTTATTAAAAGTATCAAAGACATTAGATTTTTTTCAAATGCGATAAACCCAAGTTTTGTTAGTCTCATCATCAATAAAAGTAACATAATAATAAGATCCACCAAGATATTATACTTGAGACAATAGGCATACATATGTATGCACAATATCTAACTTTTCACTCCTATTTGTCTTCCCAACTCTATGAAATATGACTTTCTTTTGTTTTCCATAAACATAGTGCTCACACAAATCCAAATCAACTTGCTTCAAATCTAGAAACAAATTTTTTGAGTGGAGAATTTGCATCCCGTTTTCACCCATGTGCCTAAGACTTTGATTCCACAATGGTTTATCCACTCCTATATAAGCTAAAGAAATATAATAGTTATCATTACCAATACATAAATACAATCTACCTACCTTCTCTCATTTTTCTATTATTAGTGATCCTTTAGTGACCATCCATGATTTTTCTGTAATTGTAACTGTGCAACCTTCACTTCCCAACTTACATATTGAAATTAGATTTATTCCCAAATCATGAACATTCTTCACCTCTTTCAGAAACCATTGGTTTCAATTCCATAATTTTATCTATATCTTACCCTTTCCAAAAAATTTACATGGTTTATCATCACCCAAATAAACCTGTCCAAAATAAACTTGAACATTGTCTTGAAAGTATTTCCTATGGGGTGTGGCATGAAATGAATCTCATTAGTATCCCACCCAATAATCAATAATATTATCTAATGAAAGTATTAAAGCATCTTGCAACACATCACTTTCTACATTTGCTTCTTGATTATTCTCATTTTGTCCATCTCCTTGTTTTCCTTTTCGAGACCAACACTATTTTTTTAGGTGTCCTTTCTTCCCATAGTTCCAACAGTCCTACTTCCCTTTGTATTTTGATATTCCCTTCCTATAATTCCCATGATACCCTAATATCTTTCCTATCTCCCTTTTTCTTCCCTTATTCTCCACATTCAAAGCATTACCTGATGTCTCACCTGTGTTTTTCCATTGCATTTCCTTGCAAAGGATAACATCAAAAACATCATAAAATGTTAAAATGTTTGAAATAGAGAAAAAAACACTCACAACAATGACCAATCCACTCTAGATTTCTAGCAATGAGAAAAAAATCAAGATATCCCTAAGCTCGTGATCAAATTTTAGTCCTACATAACTTCATTAACCTATGACCATGTTAAACTTATTTAAATGATCGACAACAGACCAAACCTTTGACTTATTCATATTAAATAAACCCTTCATAAGAAATACCTTTTTATAGGCTGAGTATTTTTCATACAATTTATCCAATTCCTCCATCAAATCTTTCATTGTATTTTCTTTTGAAATGTTGAAAGCTAGTGATTCTTCCAGGAACAACCGTATTATTCTTAGTGCCTTTCTATAAAGAATATCCCATTCTTAATACTTTGTAGTTTCCAACTTATTTTCTGTTTCTTTGAATTGTAGGAAAATAATCTTTTGATATAGATAGTCCTCCATTTTCATCTTCAATAGATGGTATTTTTTATCATTAAAACTCTCAACCCTGAACTTTCCTTCTTCTCCATTTCTCCCACTCAAACCGGTAACCCTCCTTTCTTTTCATTTTATCAGCCAAGTAGACCTTCGAATATGATATTAGTTATTAGGAACATGGTCAAGGATAAAAATAAATAAAACAAATAGAAATGAATGCATAAATAAAACATGGAAGAACACAATACAAGAGCGACACATATATACACGATTCACCCAATATAGGCTACATCCATGGAGAATCAACCAATCCTTCCTTTGTTCCATCCATAAAAATGAATGGATAACACCTACAACACATCTTCTACAACTTCCTCTTCACTCTCTCATAGTCTCCTCTCTCATTCACAATACAATGTCTCTTTGTATATTAAATTCACCATTACAATACAATATATAGGATCTTGTGGCATCAAAAATCCCTAGTTCATTGACCTAGGTCATATTACAACCTTAATTCCTTAATTGGAATTATAAAACCTTTGGTCAGAAAGCCGTGTGCCAAAACCTCCCAAAACAAATGAAAAAATCACCCAATTTTTTTTCTTGTGGGCTCTTCGACCCCCCCACCCCCCCCACCCCCCGTGACTCTCCCACTATGCCCAAAACAACATAAAAATGCATGGGGTTGATCATTAAAATAATATAACACATACCTAGCAAACCCATGTCAGTTTCTGGGATAAAAAAATGGCTAAAACAAGACCTTTGTATCAGAAAGATAATTAGGCTTCACAACAAACATATACCTCATGAGTGAATGCTTCCATCCCACCATCATGGTAATGTGTTACCTCTTGGGTGAGAATAATCTCCAACCCAATAAATGAATGAGTTTATATCATGAAGGAACATGGATTCCACTCATCCTCTCCCAATAGTACACATGTCACACCCCTTCCATATACCCCTTACCCATGAGTAATATTAATTGGAAATGCTCATTGTTGTCTTTGTACACATTGAAAGACACACATGAAATGACAATGTCCAAAACAAATATAAATCATATTATGATGCTTACAACATCATATTCAAATTAAGACATAACTTCTTAGAACCAACTTGGTTATATATAACTTGACTCACTCTAGAGTCCATATACATGTGATTTTTTGTATCACACTTGAAAATCATTAGTATCTTTATGTAAATACATCAGTCCAAAAATACAAGTCATGTGTGTGTGTGTGTGTGAACAAACCAATTCATATGTCTATGCACCCAATCATAGTATTAAACAATATTATGTAGTTTTCAAATTCTCATCATCATACATAATCATCACATCATGCATTTATAAAAGATCAAACAATCCATAAGAGTTCCCAAAATATATACTCCAAATGTGTCTATCAACAAAAAAATGAGCCATCCATACATAAGAAACACCGTCAAATAATAAAATTTCAAATAATAATAAATATTGTCAAAGTAGGAAACATCACTATTCCTCACCATTTCCAATGAAGTTGTTGGATTTGAATAAATGAAGGGAGAATATACAATCAACCCATATTTCTACTAAATTATTGAGGCTCTTGTTGATGTTTAGATCTGTTAAGGTCCAAACAACGACCTCACGAGATATGAATCCCCCTGCATTTTTATAGAGGTATTACTTCTCTTTGGATGAAAAATAATCTTGATACCCTTGGATTGGGAGAATGATAGACAACAAACCCTAGATGTTTATTGTTTTGATTTGTATATAAATGGTTCTTGATAACCATATTTTCTCTTTATGTGCAACAAATAAATTCTTAACAATAAAAATATCGAAGAAATGATTCAATATCATAATATATGTATACTCAATATCATTTAGGAAACCCTCTAAATCACATGCTGGTAGAGGATACATCTATATCTTCTCACAAGAAAAAGGATGGAATCGTTTTGATCATTTCAAATAACTTCAAATGAGTTTTGCATTCAAAATTGAAAAACATTTGATAGGAAAAATCCTAAAATATCACAATCATAAATCGTAATATTTGAGAAATCATTAAAGCAATTCCCCGAAATAGTTCTTTGTGGAGTTTTATTAATAAAAGATATTCAACAATTCAAAAAATCTCAACAAACCAATTGACTAAATGTTCAAAAATGAAGCTTGCCAAACATGACTAAATCTCAATGATTCCAATAGAAAATCATGTCTTACATATGACAGTCACATATATGGTTGTAAATACTCCATGATATTATATAGAACAAGTTTTGGAAGAATACGAGAAATACTCTCAAGAACTCAACCTTATGTCAGTTTTATAGATACAAACAAAAAGCCTTGAGAAAGTGGTGTAGAAGAATAAGAAGAATGCAGAAGATGGAGATCTCTATTTGCCAATGAGAATCTTGGATGCATGTTTATGGTTGGACCCTTCTAGTCTGATCTTTTGATTACTTGCTTCCTAATAATGCTTCCTTCTGACCCTTTGATTGAGTCCTTTCTTGCTTTCTAAAATTTGTTCTTCTAACTTCTTGAGGTAGTTAGGATTTTTCTCTTTCTTGGAACTTCCACATGCTTCTTTGGAGTAAATTTTTTAATTAATACTTAATTTAACTCTCATTAACAAATCTATGTAATTTAAATTCACTTCTTGAAGTGGGCCCTTTTGGTCTTTAATAAAATTTTATTTTGAATTTTTTTAATTAACTACCTTTTTTTAAGGTGGATTGTGCTTTAATGTTTTGAGTGTGATACTTGATTTTTCAACCCTTGAAATCATTCTTGATGCAATCTTCATCATCTCATATTGCCAACAAGTCCTCCCAAAAAAGATGTCATGTTTTGTATCTCAAGTTATAGTTCTGTGAAGTTGAGGTTCCAAATTGATTTCTGAGCAAGTCATGAAAAATTAGTTGACTGATATTTTAATTTTTTGAAAAATTGTGACCAATTTCATCCCTTGAAACCTATTTTATCATCTTCCTTGTGGGTAAAATCATGAATATGGGTAACACTTTTGTGAGAATCCGGTCTCCAAAATTCCTAGCGACATTTTTTCGGCTGAAAAAATGTCGTTGGGAATTTTTTTGGCCGAAACATTTTTCGCTCGAAAATTTGCATGTCAAATTGAATGATGCCCTGATGGCGCCCTCGAAAATCATGTACAATATTTTTCGGATGAATTTATTTTCTGCAGTAATCATATTTCGGCCGAAAGGTTTATTTTTAACGGATTCTGTTAAAAACTAGGTTTCGACCGAAAACCTGAAAATGGGACTGTTTGCAGGAAACTGCAAATTCTCTCCATCTTACTTGATCTTTGCAGGTAGAAGACTCCTACAAATACTCATAATTTAGTTTCAAAATTGATACCAACATTTTTAAAATTGAATCTACTTTCATTGGATATAATTTTTTTTCATTTTCATTGTTTTTATCTAATTTTATTTAATTTTATAAAACAATCATTGCATAATATTTTTAGGTGAGATTATGATTCAGTGAAATGAAAAATCCATATCTCTAAAAATGCACAGTGGAAAATTATGGAAAATTTATATTCAAAATCCTTAAGTTGTTCTCTTCAAAAGGGTATTGTTATATTTTACTTTTAAGTAAAAATTAAGATAGATACATGGTGGGGAAAAACACGTGTTTAAAATATGTAACTTTTTCAGATTGGTCAACTTCAAAAAATTCTAGAAATTATAATATTCATCCGTTAGATTCAAAACTATAGCCATCACAAAATAGAGTCTCTGTAGATTGTTGCAGTATATTTCATTTGTCAAAAACAAAATTTAATAATGGATACATTGTTGGGGGGGAAAATAACTCATTATATTTCCCTTCATTTTTAAGGAACACATTTTCAAACAATTGCCAAATTGACATATCAAATCTCAATAAAAAAAAATAGAAAAATAATCAATAGAACGCTGACAAATTTTTTCACAAGTTTTGTTTTTACAGGAAAGTAAAATTCTAAATAAAAAAAATACTTTTGTTTATCAAAAGTTGAAGAACTTGTTAAAATAAAATAAAAATATCATAAAACAAGTAAAAGTGTTACCCATATTCATGATTTTAACTGCTAGTTATCCTAATTAGTGTAATTAGGTACAATGAATTAATCACAGTGAATTCACTGTACTTAATTCACCGTGCTCTGTCGTTGTTGGTGTTGTTAGATGTTGTTATAGCATGTATGTTACAGTTTTTTAAATTATTGTAATTTAGTGTAATTTAAATTAGCCTAATTTAGTGTAATTAGGCTAGTTAGCCTAATTATCATAATTGGGCATAGTGAATTAATCACAGTGAATTCACTGTTCTTTTTAAGCATAGTGAATAAAGCACAGTGAATTCAACACAACGAATTCAAATTGTGCATGTAAATCTATTTGCCAAAATTTGATGTAAATCTAGTGTGCATGGAAAAGAGATTGATGTATCCTTGTTTCCCAAAGCCAATCTCACAAGTTAGCATCAAATAAAAATTAATTATAAGTGTGTGGGTTATCAACAATCTAATTCTGCAAGATACCAGTTATATAAAATATGCAGAATAGAAATAAAATGCTAGAAATGGCAGAATAACAGTAAAATATCCAGCATAATCTTCACATTACACAGAAATGATATACAAAATAGCAATAGAAAAGCACTTCGATTCAGAAAGAAATGTTCATAGGCCTCTTCGAGGGGGAAACCTCCAGTCGAGCAGTGCTCTGTTACAATAATCTCTAAGCTAGGGTTTTCATACCCTCGACCCTTATTTATACTAAATGTGTCTATTAAGAGAAGCATCTAGAGGAAGATCCTTCTAGAAGCGAAAGCTTCTATTAGGTCTTCTTACATCCACCTTATTTTATTTTATTGAAAGGTCTTATTAATATTGACCTTTATTACATCCGAATACATTGATCTACGTATGTGCGGGTTAGGACCTTAACATGTCCGCCCCCTTAAAAACAGCCTTGTCCTCAAGGCTTGAGATGTGGAAACTGCTACAGAATGGTAGTTGGTTCCCAAGTGGCATCTGCTGGAGTCATATATTTCCACTTTACTAGCACTTCCTTGATGGTTCTCTGATGCAGGCGACGCTCCCGCTGGTCCAAAACTGCTTCTGGTTGTAGCCAAATGGATCCTTCTTCAGTTAATTATGGAAGGTTGGTTTGAATTTGGCATGTGGTTCCAATCACCTTCTTCAAGCAGGAAACATGAAAAACATGATGTACCTTCGACTGACTGGGAAAAGCTAACTGATATGCGACTTGTCCCACCCGCTTGAGAACTGTGTAAGGGCCATAAAATTTGGGTGCTAGCTTCTGACACTACTTGTCCTTGAGGGAAGTTTGCTTATATGGTTACAGTCTCAGAAACACCTGATCCCCTTCGGCAAATTGACGTTCCGAGTGAACTTGATCTGCTTGCTGCTTCATTCTATTCTGGGCCATGACCAAGTTCTCTTTAAGGGTACGAAGGATATCCTCTCGGACGGTAAGTGTTTGGTCAACCGCCTGGACCTTCGAGGTACCCGATAAGTATGAGAGAACTGATCGTGGCTTCTATCCATACACTGCTTCAAAAGGAGTCATGCGAGTGGCTGTATGGTATGTAGTGTTGTACCACCATTCGGAGAGGGGTAACCATTGAGCCCACTGGTGTTGTTTTTCAGAGGCAAATCACCTCAAATATGTTTCCAAACACTTGTTGACAACTTCTGTTTGACCATCTGTCTGGGGATGATAAGCTGAGCTGAGATGCAATTGGGTACCTTGTATCTTAAACAGTGCTTGCCAAAAATTTCTTGTGAAAGTTGGGTCTCGATCAGAAACAATAGAGTTTGGCATGCCATGAAGCTTGAAGACATGATCCATGAAAATTTGAGCCACCGTGGATGCAGTAAATGGGTGGTGAAGAACACAAAAATGAGCATACTTGGAAAGGAAATCCACCACCACCATGATGACTGATTTATTCCCCGATTTGGGTAAGCCTGTAATAAATTCCATAGAGATATCCTTCCAAATAGCAGGGGGAATCGGAAGCGGTTGGAGGGTGCCAGGAGATTTGACTATTTCTCCCTTGTTGCGTTGACATACCTCACATTCATCCACAAACTTACGGATGTCCTGTTTCATACCCTCCCAAAAAAAATAACGTTTGACTCGGTCATATGTTTTGGTGAACCCGGAGTGCCCCGCTGTGGGTGTAGCATGAAGCTCTGAAAGTACCGTGGATTTGAGCTTGGATTGTTTACTTAAATACAAGCGACCTTTGTATCGAAGATCATCCTGGAGCCAGGAGTACCTTGGGGGAGCCTGACCCTTGTTCTATAGTTTCTGGATCAGTAGCGAACTTTTGGGGTCTTGAAGCCATTCCTGGTGCATAGCTTGCAGCCAATCGGGTACAATGAAGGAAAGAGAAAAAAGGGATCCTTCGTCTTCATACTTCCGGGACAGTGCATCCGCCATGACATTGTCTTTGCCCTTCCTGTAAATGATCTCATAATCATATCCAAAGATCTTAGTGACCCATTTTTGTTGTTCCTGGGAGGAAATGTGTTGTTCCAGAAAGTACTTGAGTCTTTGTTGGTCGGTATTAATTTGGAATCGTTGCCCCAAGAGATAAGGACGCCATAATTCAACGTCATGTAGAATCGCCAACATTTCTTTTTCATAAATTGGTTTGCCCAGATTCTTTTCAGAAAGTTGTTTGCTAGTGAAGGCCAAAGGTCAACCCTCTTGCATAAGGACACCACCAATTCCTTTCCCTGAGGCGTCGCATTCCAACACAAATGTCTTTGTGAAGTCGGGAAGGGCCAGAACCAGAGTGGTGCACATGGTCGTCTTCAATGTTTGAAAATCTTGAGTAGTTGTTGGGGTCCAAGTGAAAGAGTCTTTTTTGAGGAGAACCGTGAGAGGTGCTGCAATATTTCCATAGTTCTTAACGAACTTGCGATAATACCCTGTGAGGCCCGAAAATCCACGCAAGCTTTTGAGAGTCTTTGGGTGCGGCCAATCTTTCATAGCTTCAATCTTTTTCGGGTCCACCCTGATGCCATCCTTTCCCACCAGATGACCCAAGTATTCTACTTCGGATGCACCAAAAGCACATTTGGACTGTTTCAGGAAAAGCTGATGCTGAGAGAGTAGGCTGAGAACTTGATCTACATGAGTAATATGGTCTGTCCATGTCTTGCTATATATGAGGATATCATCAAAGAAAACTAAGACAAAATGACAGAGAAAAGGACAGAAGACATGGTTCATGAGGCTCTGAAAGGTGGAGGGGGCGTTACACAAACCAAAGGGCATGACCAAAAACTCGTAGTGGCCCTCATGAGTGCGAAAGACTATCTTGGGAATGTCAGAATCTTTCATATGTATCTGGTGATAGCCCGAGCGAAGGTCCAGTTTGGTGAAGAATTGGGTGCCACTCAATTCATCCAGGAGGTCATCAATGACAGGAATGGGAAATTTGTCTTTGATGGTTAGTTTGTTGAGAGAACGGAAGTCAGGACACATTCTCCAAGAACCTTCTTTGTTCAGTACCATGAAGACCGGAGAGGAGTAAGGGCTCGTACTAGGATGGATGACTCCGGCAGTAAGGAGTTCCTGGACCATTTTTTCAATTTCATTCTTTTGTGCAAAGGGGTGGCGATATGGGCGTATATTTGGGGGAAGGCTTCCCAGGACAAGGGGAATGGAGTGATCATGGACACCGTGGGAAGGAGGGAGTCCTTGGGGAGTGGAAAATACTATTTGATGTTTAGAAAGGAGGGCTTGGAGGTCTTGGGGCACGGGTGGGATCTCGGTGGCCTGTATGGCGTGGAGTTGGGCTATGACACCCGAATGACCTTTTTTGAGCAGTTTTTCCACGCGATGAGAACTGATGATTTTAGGAGAACCCATCGTGATGCCTTGAAATTTATGTTTGTGGCCTCCTTGGTCAAATTGCATGGTTAAGTTTTGAAAATCCATGAGAATGGGACCCAAGGTTCTTAGCCATTCAACACCCAACACAATTTCACAACTGCCCATGTCAATAGCAAACATATGGGATTTGAGGTTGTAGTCACCTATTTGGAGACGCACATTTTCACAGCGCCCGCCACATTTCATAGAACCACCATTGGCAATCATGATTTGGAAATTATTGACAGCATGAATGTAGCAAT
>ML789763.1:266920-317720 GCA_009831015.1 Picea engelmannii | reverse complement strand
AACGCCAACACAGATGCGCGTCAATAGATCTCCCTGGTTTAAGTTGTTTATGTTCCCCAAGGGTTAGGTATTCAAGGGTTCTACAGACAAGGGTTTGCCATGTGCTATAACTCTCTGATATACGTACAGGGTCCAACTGTAGTACTCGGCCCAATATCTCAAGGCACTAACTAAGGAGGATAGACCATACCCTTATCCGTACTACCCGACTACCCAGGTACTAGAGATTATCTTCCCGAGTGCTGTTCTCGGTGACACTATAGCAGTCCAACGGCCGACAGGTTTATCTAAAGAGGGTTTCAGGAAATCTAGGTCAATCCGTACACAGGTGTTGTCTGATGCACTACCACTCGAAGGGGTACCAACAGGGGTTACAAGGGTGGCCAACATATGTGCGCTTAAGAACCACTTGTATTTCCTATGTGTATGAATCCCTCAACCGCAAGTTTATGCGCGTAACGACAGATCTCTGTGGCTTAAAGACGCCGGAATACGTCTCTACCCTGAAAAAAAATACCCACAATTTCTGCAAAGGAAAGTGCTCTGATACCAATTGCAAGATACCAGTTATATAAAATATGCAGAACAGAAATAAAATGCTAGAAATGGCAGAATAACAGTAAAATATCCAGCATAATCTTCACATTACACAGAAATGATATACGAAATAGCAATAGAAAAGCACTTCGATTCAGAAAGAAATGTTCACAAGCCTCTTCGAGGGGGCAACCTCCAGTCGAGGAGTTCTCTGTTACAATAATCTCCAAGCTATGGTTTTCATACCCTCGACCCTTATTTATACTAAATGTGTCTATTAAGAGAAGCATCTAGAGGAAGATCCTTCTAGAAGCGGAAGCTTCTATTAGGTCTTCTTACATCCGCCTTATTCTATTTTATTGAAATGTCTTATTAATATTGACCTTTATTACATCTGAATACATTGATCTACCTATGTGCAGGTTAGGACCTTAACAAATTCGTGCAAAGAGAAACTAGATACCATGAATATTGAAATTCTTCAAAGTGATAGAAATTTGTCATTAGAGTTTAAGAAGTGTTGATTTTTAGGTGAAATATTAACCATGCATATGGAAGTGAATGGATTAGTTCTCCATAAAACAACGAGTGTTTACCCATTCAAAATAGTGCTAGAAATGAGTTAATATTAAACAAGATCGGATTCTTATTTACTTCACCTATCTACACATGTAAATATATGAATATAACAGTAGATTTCATATAGGATAATATACCATTATATTCCATATAGGATAATATAGGTCATTGTCAGTGTTTCCATCTTTAATATGAATCGTTTTAATTCTAAGTGCAAATATATTATACTCTAGTGTGTGTATATTATATTTATGCCAAATGATTTAAATATTCTGTGTGTTAAACTAGGGAATCAACAAACCCTTAAATACTAGCACTTGGGAAATGAAATGTTCCAACAAAAAATCAAATTTGTTCTAGGACTTAAACCATCAATTAGGTTCTAGAATTTAAACTATCAATTAGGTTATAGAATTGTATTAGGTCCTAAATTACTTGAAACAACCATGAAATAGTGTGCCATGAATATGTATTTAATATTTAGAAAAATGACAAACTTTAATCATTCACAATTGTGGTCTGATCACTGTGCTTAATTCACTGTGTTTTATATAATATACTATTTTCTAATAACTGACAACATCATTTGGTGAGAACATCATGCTAATAAGATTATACATTACTATCATATCAGTAGTGACCAAAGGACTCGGTAACAACACATCATGGGCTTACTCTTCTATAAATACCCTTGTAACCCCATTAGATCACTAATCACTTGTATTACACTTAGCATATCAACAACACGTTAGATATTGGTATTACTTCTCCTTATTCACGTAATCATCATAATAATAATTACTAATGAATCTGTGGTGTCAAATGATTAGTAGTATAGTTGTGTTCTTTGATTAAGCTCTACCTTATTTCCATAATCTTTGTACATGAGTTAGCTAAGTTGATCTGACTAGTACCAATAAACAAAATCTAGGTAATGATACTTATTACTCATATATAGTGTAATCATAGTAACCTAATATGGAAACTGTAACATAAGCAGATAGAGTGGATTAGTACTAAGAGATTGAACAAGAATGACCTTATACTGTTACATGATAGTAAGTAATCACGTATCTTTTCTTAAGCTGGTGTTATATGTAATACAATCCTATCTATTATGTATTATGTGTATTCAATTAATGTTGTTATTACGGAAAGCATACCCTTATTAGTATAATGGAAACAATACTAACCTAACTAATATGGTAAATACATCTACTTATCCTTGTTAGCTATATAAGTGTTCCAGTAATTACGTATATGGAGTAATGAAACCAAATATAATCTACAAAGCACATTGAGATTACAATAGTGACCTTTTTCTCATAAGGATATGGATAGTAATCATACCTTAACTAGGTGAAATACATAGGATAAGCTTAACCTGTTTCATGAAAGCTGGAAACGCTGACCTAACTAGTAATGATAAGGATCAGTTTAGGAAGAATGTATACCTTATCTCTATATATATATATGTTCTCCATGTATCTAGTCCATTCATATTGGTTGATCAAGTACAAGCTTCATTAGTTATACCTATTACTAATCTTTACTGAATCCATCACTAAACAATGGTAATCAAAGAGAGATTGATTGTATGACCCTTATTGAACATGATGCAATGGACTTGTAAATTAGTTATGCCTATTAGTTATACCTATTATATGTCTATTATATGTCTTTGATGCTTTGAAGTTGTTATAAATGCTTAAATTCCTTCAAGTTTTTTTATAAATTATATTTCCATTTTATGTTTCTATAACTTATGAACTTTCATATTCATGGATTTTCAAAGGATATCTAGATTGAGGCGATATGTCAAGACAAGAGTCTTCAAAAATGTCTCACAAACGCTCTAGGCTATCCAATGAAGGAGTAAGAGGAACCCCTTCTTTTACTGAGACTCTGAGGACTTCGAAGACTCCTATCTCAGCAAGGCATGGAAACTTGGGAGGGGCAACTAGTAGTGACCAAAGGCAATCTAGTAAAAGGGGGAGATTATCGAATGAATATGTGAATATATCATCCAAAGAATGTGCTCAAAATAATGCTATGGATGAAACATTCTTAGATAGGTTTAACATTACCCCAACACCAAAGAATGCATGGAATGCATCACGACAATAAAATATGTTCGGTAATTTTTTTTATTTTGTTTTTTGTGTATTTATGTTTATGTTATATATATATATATATATTTTTTTTTTATTTTTTCAATTTTTTTTTTTATTTTTTTTATTTTTTTATTTATTTTATATTTCTGTTAAATGTTGTAATTAGTTTCAAATGTGTATGTGTAGAGGATGAATTTATTGCAAGAGAATATAATGAAAGAGAGGGTGCTTATGATGAACATTACAATGTTGGTGAAGAGGGTGAAGGTGGATTTAGGGGGCATTATAAAGAAACAAAATATTACACAGCGACGTCCACCTATCCCTCATATGTTGGTGATGAGCTTCCTTGGGAAGGGTATATTGAAGCGATGACCCTTGAACGATGCTCATGTGTTAAAAGTAGACTGCAAAATTATTTGAGGTGCTTGGATCTCCCTTGAGAGAGTAAGAAAAGCTTGGATATTGTTTTGCATTCATTGCATAGATTTATGGATGCATATCAAAAGATGGGGCCAATGACTAATAGTTTTATTGATTTGATGAGGAGACTAAAGTTGGACGTGATGGGCCACAATAAATGGGAAGTAGTAAAAAATATGTCTTCAAAAGAAGATGCAATTTCTATGTTTAATTTCAAAGAGGGGACAAAGCGAAAGATGTTAAAGGTTCAATATTTTAAGCACCCCAACATAGCAGGACACCTCTATAATAGATT
The DNA here is from genome assembly GCA_009831015.1 of Picea engelmannii. Taxonomy (NCBI): domain Eukaryota; kingdom Viridiplantae; phylum Streptophyta; class Pinopsida; order Pinales; family Pinaceae; genus Picea; species Picea engelmannii. Next base: position 313,772 of record ML789763.1, on the reverse strand, counting down.
TTTGGCAGCGTATGAGAAGTTGTCATGGAATGATGAGGTTCCACATTACTTTTCTAGACTCTTTTATGAAGATTTTTTTATGGGCATGCACCCTTATTATACCATCCTACCGTCCAATTATTATGGGGTTGGTAAAGGATGAACATATGATCGAAAAGGAGCATACCGAAATGCAACATTGCAAAGGCCTCCACGACCTTTGGTATCTCATACAACATGGAAAATTTCCTCGCATTCAGAGATGTGAGCTACATCAAATGTTGGGAATGAGGCCAGGAATGCAATCGGGGAAAATTTAGAATCATTTTTTATGGTGTTGATGTTGGTTTGAACCGTCAGAGAATTAAGGCCATTCTCGTGTCAATTTTGTTTACAAATTAGATGAGGAGATAGATTCCATGTCCATAGAGGATATACAAGAGTATTAAAAACATTGCTGTAATAGTTTGAAGGAGTTAATTCAAAATGATGAACCAAACACCGGATTGGTATGTGTTACAGTTAGTAAATTTTTCATGCATTTGAGGATAGTTTTCTTGTAGTTCTAGATACATATCATTGTAGCTTTAAAAATAATTGGGTTGTTATTGTCATCCATTGCAGTTTGGTAATTTGTTAAATGAATCTCCAGTGAATAGGGGACTTGGTTCACCGAGCTTAAATTTGGAAGGGTTGAATCAGGTATGTAATTAAAAATATCCACTTTAGTTGTCCAAACTCCATAACTTGTTGAATAATCAACATGCATGATTTTTCTTTTTTTGTATTAATTGTAAACACAGATTCCTATTCTATCTCCCACTACTTGGGAAGGCTTGTCCCAATTCTCATTGGGAGATTTTGAAGAGGGTGAGAGTTCATATGTATCATTTCATGTTGAAAACAAATTTAGTTATATATGAAAATTGCAATTTCATTTAAATTATTAATTTAAAAGAAAAATGTATTAAACAATATATAATTTATTGAATCTTAGGGTATGGTGGGTAAGATAGTGACTCAACCGACCATGGGAATGCCATCCTCTTCTGTGGTTGATGATATTCAGGTTGGCACATCGCAGGTATTACATTTTTCAAAATTTAAAACTACAATTTAATTTGTTAATGTAACATCCCGCTCTTGCATGCACTGAGCGAACTTATCCTTTGAGGAAACTTGCATGCAAGTGATCTAGGTTATTATACTATTGGTCATTTGATTATGATTATGATATATTATGGATATGATGATATGTTATTTTGTTGTATTTACATAGACATGATGCACTCATTCGCAAGAAGATGATTACAATGAGGCTCTAAAGGCCTTTTTACAATAAACATGAATTCCAAAAACCATAGAAATCCAAAAAACTAACCCTAGGAGATGAAGTGCCAAAAGTCATGTGGGCCCCGTCTGGGTAAGTTAGTACATTAACTTCCCGGGGTCGTAACTTTTGCATACGATCTCCGTTTTAGGCATATGATAGCCCATTGGAAAGGTATCGTCGAGGAAATTCATTTTGGGGGATCAATAATCCCTTTGGTTATAATTGAGAAGCTCTATCCCAAAAAACCTTCATTTAGGCCGTCAAAATGGTCTCAAAAGTTAAAACTGCTAAAAATAGTAAATTGCCCTAATTGTCAGAAAACTGTTTTGATCAAGTTGGAAAAGGTGGGTGGCCATTGATATCCAACTGGATCAATCCTCCCTCCTTAGGAAGTAATGGTATCCATTGCATTGAGTTCCCCCATCAGATGAGGAAATTTCTACTGAATTTGGCCCCGAGTGAGCCACTTGCCTTGGTGCAGGAGCTGCGTTGCTTTGATGACTCGATAAAGCTGGATCTTTTGCTGTCGAGTGCCCTTGATATCTGTGTTCACAATATGATCGTTGGATTCCTATTGTATGCAGCCGTGTTTGAGATTTTTTGGTGTCAGCTTCTCTGCTACGTCTGAGGTTTCCAATAATGGTGGGAAATAAGGGCGAAGGAGATCCACGTTGAAAACTGGGTGCAGGCCAAGGAAAGGAGGAATGTTGAGCTTAAAATAATTATCCCCCACAGACTTGGTGATGGTGTATGACCCATAATAGAGTGGGAGAAGATTTCAATGGGGTCCTATAAGGCATTCTTTCTGCAAGTGAAACCAAACTTTGTCGCCCACCTGAAACTTATGTGGCACCCGATGTTGATCATGGCGTTGCTTGTACTTGTCATTGGAATTTTGTAGGATATCTTGAACCTGTTGGCGGATGTGTTGGATCCACTCAATGAATCGGGTGGATTTTTGAGCTTCAATTGGAGTAGGATATGAGTCGGTCGAGGTGACCACAAAGGGAAGTGCAACATCTATGGGACCCAATGGTTGGAATCCCAACCCCACCTAAAAAGGGTTGTGGCCGGTTGATCTATGCAGGGATTGGTTGTATCTATGTTGGACATAGGGAAGGCTCTCATACCATGTTCGAGGGTGCTTTGAATTATACATGCGAAGGATATGCACAATCATTTGATTTACGAACTTGGTTTGGCCATCTGTCTAGGGGTGGAAGGTCATGGATTTGGTGAGCTTGGCGTCCAGCAATGACCAGAGGCTCGACCAGAATGTGATGAGAAATCATCTTTCTCGATTTGAGACAATGGATTGTGGGATTCCAAAATGTACCCAGAATCATTCAAAGAAGATCTTGGCAGTGGCCTCTGTTGTGATGTTCTTCTTGCAGGAAACTAGAATCGCCATCTTAGAAAAGCAATCAACAACCACAAAATCACAGTCATTTCCCTGCTTGGTGGATAGGAGGACCGACATGTAGTCCATTGAGATGGATTCCCATGGCCTATCAGGAGTAGGAAGAGGGGTGTACAGGCCTTGTTTCTTAGTGGTTGGCTTGGAAATAACGCAGGCAATGCAAGACCTGATATACTTGTTGACCTCTTGTTGAATTTTTGGCCAGTAGAAATGTTTATGTAGAATCGCCACTGTATTTTCGACGTCAAAGTGTCCTTCCACCTGACTTTAGTGGGATTCCTAGATCATCTTCGCTCGCTTTCTTTATGGAACACATATACGGCCCAGATGACACAACAACCCATTCTGAAGATGGAAATTATCGACAACTACATTTGCACCCAACATTTGGTAGGTGGTGGCGAAGTCCGGGTTTGTATCATAGAGTTGGGGCCATCCAGAGGTCTCATGGATGTAGGAATATAGCACCGTGGTGAGTGCTACGACTGGCGGTCTGCTGAGGAAATCAACGAAGCGATTGGTGCTTCCTTTTTTATACTTGATGTTGAGGTGGAATTGCTACAAGTATGTGGACTACTTTTGATGGCGATCATTCTACAATTTTCCTCATGTCTACATGAAATGAAATGGATTATGATCAGTTTGGATGATTGTCTCCTTCCCAAGAATGTAATTTCTCCACATCCCCCCCCCCCCCAATACCTACAATATCTTAACTTTATTTTTTATAATTAAAAAAACCTATTTATGAATGAATATGATAAGATATTGGTCAACATGGTGACGATCCCATGTGAAGAACTTGATCCACATGATCAATATGGGTTTTCCATGTTTTATTATAGATGAGAATATCATCAAAGAAAAATAAGACAAAATGATGGAGAAAAGGACGAAATACATGATTCATGGGGATTTGGAAAGTGGAGGGAGAATTACATAATCAGAATGGCATGACCAAGAAATCATAGTGGCTCTCATGAGTTCAATATGAAGTATTAGGAATATTTTCCTGTTTCATATGTATCTAGTGGTATCCAGAACAAATATCAAGTTTAGTAAAGTATTGGGTACCACTTAATTCATCCAAGATATCATCAATGAAAAGAATAGGGAATTTGTCTTTGATGGTGAGTTTGTTGAGGGAGTGAAAGTCAGGACACATGCACCAATATGTTTCTTTCTTAAGTACCATGACCACAGGAGAATAATAGGAGTTGATACCAGGGAGGATAACACCAACGACAATAAATTCTTGAACAATTTTCTTAATTTCATTTTTCTATCCAAAGGGATGACGATAAGGTTGAACATTGGTAGGAAGGTTGTTGAGAATGATGGGAATGGAATGATCATGAACAAAACAGGAAGGGGGAATCCCCTGGGGATTGGAAAAAACAACTTGATGTTGGAAGAGGATGGATTGGAGGTTAGGATGCACGAAGGGTGTCTTAATGGCTTGAATGGAATGGAGTTGTGGAATAATGTCAAAATGAACGTTTTTTAGGAGATTTTCCATGTGATGGGAACTAATGATATCAGAGGAGCCTGTTGTTATTCCTTGGAGCTTATACTATTGGCCCTCTTGGTTGAATTGCATGGTTAATTCCTTAAAATCCATGAGGATGGGGCCAAGAGTCCTTAACCATTATGCACCAAGAACAATATCACAACCACCCATGTTGATAGAAAACATGTGATATTTCATGTTGTACTGACCAATTTGGAGACACACATTTTCACAACACCCCCCACATTTAATGGAACCTCCATTGGAAATCATGATTTGAAAATTGTTGACTGCACAGATAAAGAAACTGGTTTCTCTGGAAATGCGGCGATGAATAATATTATGGGTGTTTCCATTGTTAATGAGGATGATGACCTTTTGATGCTTAATGTAACCAATTATCTTAAGGGTTTGGGGAGTAGAGATGCCAATGAGAGCATTCAAGGAAATGACTAGTTCAACTTTTAGGGGGTTCAAGGGTGGAGTAAGATCAGTTGGCTTGAGTGACTTGACCACATGAGAAGCCTTGACCTCTTCTTTAGAAACATCCTCAAAGATGGCCATAAAAATATTTTGTTCCTTACACTTGTTTCTAGGAAAATATTTTTCATCACAATTATAAGAAAGGCCCTTGAGTTGGAATTTATCCATTTCTTCTCGGGTCAATTTATGGATCTTTAGTCGGGTGGAAGGAGGGGCAACAATTACTAGTTTAGGGAAGGGAATAAATGAAGGATTTTTTGTTTGAGAAGAGACAACATGGTTTTCTTTCTTATCTTATTTAGTAGCTTCCACCCAATTATGGGGGAGATCCATGATGATGTGGAAAAATACCTAATACTTGAGGCCACTGATAAATCATTCTCAGAAATAAGCATCATATATACCCCCCATGTAGAAAGACAAGCGCTCAAAAGAAACTATAAATTCTTCGATTGTGCCAAATTGTTTCAACTTGGTAAAATGACCTAAATGATGGGTGTCAGTGTCAAATTGTTCATAAAATTGTGCAACAAATTGTGTCCAAGACACATACAGTTGGTAGGAATTTGTTTCTCCATTTCCACCATTGCCCACATTCTTGGTCTAGATGGATAACACCATACCAGAGTTTGGCCAACTCATCATTAATTTCATACAAAAAGGAATAGTGTTCCATTTGAGTTACCCAACCAGTGGGATCTGAGACATCAAATTTGTTCACATCCACTCGAGGAAGGCATAGGTCATGCTAAAAGTTATGGGACTGAAAATTCTAGGAACTGGAGGAAGTATCACCTTAGGGGTGAAAAGGTTGGTCATATGAGGTAAGATTGTTGGTAATATTCAACTTGGTGCAAATATGAGTAGAGAAGGGTTCAAGTTGGCTTTGCATTTCAGTAGAGAGGTCCTGTTACAGGGTATCCATTTTGGCATCTATGGTGGAATGCATTATGGAATTGATTTTGGTAATATTGGCACTGAGTTTTTGCACTTTCTGCTGGGTCACAAAGAAAATAGAGGACAAGGTATTGAGGCATAATTCAAGGCCTTGGCTACGGGTGTGGGCCATGTTGAAGGGGGGAATTGGAAAGGGGTGAGTGGGAAAAAAAGAAATATGGGTTACAGGTGAAGGGTATTATGATGATCATGGCGAAGTGGGGAATCCAATGGAGTAGCTCCCAAATAAGGGGGTCTGAAGGGGGTTGGGACCACAAAAAAAAGTTGAAAAATGATAGGTATTATTGTGGTCATAACAAAAAGAGGAGTCTAATGGGATAGGTCTCAAATAATCATGTGGGAAGGCCCCATATTCACAACCCCTATGTATATGATAAGGTTCCATAACAATAGATATTGTCTGTTACTTTTCTATTATTTTTTCATTCCAAGGATTATGGTTTCCAGGGTGTCTACAGACAAGGGCTTTCCCTATTCTGTAGCTCTCTGATATACATGTGGGGTCGAATAGTAGTACTCGACCCAATATCTTGGGGCACCAACTAAGGAGGCTAGACCTTACCCTTATCCATACTACCCGGTTACCCTGGTACTAGAGAGTATCTTCCTGAGTTTTGTTCTCGGTGGAACTATAGCAGTCAAGAGATCGATCGATTTAACTACAAATGGATTCATGATATCTAGTTCAGTTCATATACATGTGTTTTCTGATGCGATACCACTCAAAGGGGTACCAAAAGGGGTTACAATGGTGGCCAACAATGTGCACTTAAGTACCACTTTTAGTTCCTTCATGTATGCTTCCCTGACCACTGATTTATGTGTTAAATAATAGATCATGATAGCTTTAATATGTCAGAACACGTCTCTACCCTGAAAAAAAAATTACCCACAATTTATTCCAAGGAAAGTGCTCTGATACCACTTATTAGGTACCAGATCTATTATAATAGAATAAAAATAAATATTGCATAGAATAACAACAGAACAACACAATATATGAAACCACTACACCAAAATAATACCTTTATTGATAGGAAACATTGCTCACTTGCTTCTTTGAGGGGGAAACCTCCAACAGAGAAACATTGTATCACAATAATTCTCAAGACAAAACTTATCATGCCCTTAACTCCTATTTATACTAAATATATCTACCATAAGATAATCTAGAGGAAGATCTTCTGGAAGCAGAAGATTCTATTAGGTTTGATTACATTTGAATTATTCTTCCTTATTACTAGTACTTATTAATATTGGCCTTTATTACATGGAAACTATATTACACTACCTACCTAAAGGTTTAGGGATGTTAGGTCCCTAACATAATTGAGGCCTCTCCTAGTTCCTTGCTCAGACTCCTCCTTGTCCCTCATAAGCAAGGAAAAATCATATTTGAAGGATGAAGGCTTGTTGAAGCTCTTATGAAATTCTATGTCATAAGTCTATTATGAATTATTCCTCACTTCTACCATTGGAATAAATTCCTCTTATATATTTATGGAGGAGGATAGGGGATGCTTCTACATCTGTAGAACATAATGAATTCTGAGTTTAGAATGAGTTCCAAAGATCATATCATGAGATAAGAAACTCACCCAGTGTTGATCTAATCATAAATCATCAAATCGAGAAGATTACAATGGTGGTCATGGGATATGAATGATGCAACTCACATTCGATCATGTCTTTCGAGTGGTGAAACACACCAATTATCACACCTTATTAAAAAAATAGGGTGTTATCTCCATCAAAATATATGAAATCGAAGGAAAAAGAGTGTCCCATCATGACGCCATCAATAGTTCATTTATGCGTCTCTAGGGTGGAAACTAGAGATATAAAAATATCTATTGTGAACTCTTTAGTTATACCTTAGTAGAGAATTCCATGCAGCCTACCCTCATGACAATGTATAACCTCATGGGTGAGCATAATATCTAAGCCATTACATGAAGGAGTTGCTACAAGGTAGGAATATGGATGTTACTCCTCCTCTCTCAATAGTACACATGTCACACCCCCTCCATACAACCCTTACCCATGTGTAATATTAATTAGCATTACTCATCCTTGCACTAGGGATTCACCTTGCTGAAAAATATATTGTAACGTTGATTCACAAAGGGGGGTTTTAAAATGTGAAAAATAGAGTCAATATATTATAGATATTTGGGGGATGATGCAGGGAACATGGATGTTTATAGGTACTAGGGGGGACATATTGTAAATACATGGGTCTTCTTATTGAAAATATGTATTGGTAGGGGGATTCAATATGTATGGGTTTTATTATTTACACTTCCATTTAATATTAAATCATTAAATCACTAAGCTCAATGGCTTACGTGCTTCAGGCACCCTACGCATGACCCTACATTGTGATGATATTCAAGGCCACGATCTTTAATGAAGAAATGGAAAGCCTGGATTTAGTGGGTATTATGATCAAGGTGAGGTTAAATTACTTGGTAAAGGCCATGGATGCTTTCGTGCTTCAGATATGTTCCTTGATTTGGTATGTTGTGGTTCTTAGCTAGTTTGTATGTATGAATTTTGGTTTTTTTCCTCAATCTTATTCTACCATGGCTCCCCATGGATGGAAACCTCGTCTCTCCCATGTTATCTCATCACGTGATGCTAAATTATCCATAGTTACAATGAATTTGACCAGTACTTTGTCGTTATGAAAGACCAGGTGACCATGCTTATGCTAAAAGAAGAGGTTAAGTTAGTCAGAAAATTCAAGGAGGATGAGGAGGTTGAAAAATAGGTGGAGGGTATAATTCCCGATTTGGGATGTTCTAAGACCTGCAATTCCAATTTTTACAAGAACTTAGAATTTTATTGGCACACGAAAACAATGGTGGCTATGGGAATTCTTCCTAAAGATGAATATTCCTACCAACTGAAGCATTGCATGGGAACTCTAGAAGCATAGAATTCCCATCTCATATTTTTGGTGAATTGGATAGAAAAACTACATGGTGGCTCCTTCAAGCTTCCTATCACAAGCTAACCATGGGTGAAACCTTCTATTGCAATTTCTCACCCAAACATTGTTGTTCCACCAACCTTACAGGTTCCTCATGCAATGTCATAACATGTATTTTAGTATTTTAGATACACTCTTGCTTCAAGTTTTGTATGTCTAGGTCATAGGGAGTTTCAAGAATGTCATTATAGAAAATTGGTTAATTAGGATTAAGGTTTTAATACTGGCTATTTTAAAATTTTGGCATGGTTTATCCACTGGGGATATTAGGTACTAGATCTATTATAATAGCATAAACATAAATATTGCATTAAATAATAGTGGATTCAACAACAAAAAATAGAAATACTACAAATAATAATAATGGAACAACAAAATAGATGGTTACACAACACAAAAATAATACCTTTATTGATAGGAAACAATGTTCACTTTCCTCTTCGAGGGCACAACCTCTAGTAGATCATAGCTCTATTACAATAATTCTCAAGACAAGACTCTCTCATAACTTCTACTCTTATTTATACTAATTCTACATTCTAAAGAACATTATAGAGGAAGACCTTTCTAGAATAGGAAGCTTCTATTAGGTCTTCTTACATTGACTTGTTCATATTTATTAAATATGCAATATTTACTAGTATAATCCTTTATTACATGGAAATATATTATTCTACATACATGATAGTTTAGGGGGTTATGTCCCTAACATTCCCTCCCCCTTGAAGAACATCCTTGTACTCAAGGCTTGATATGAGAAAATTCTCGGAGAATAATGGTGGACTCCCAGGTGGCATCTTTTGGAATTGTATCTTTCCACTACACTAACACCTCCTTGATGGTGCATTGACAAAGATCAAGTTTTCCCTAGTCCAAGACTATTTGTGGCTGCAACCAGATGGAGCCTTAATCATCCAACTCAGGAATATTGGTTTGAGTTTGGCACTTAGTTCCAATCACCTTCTTTAAGCATGAGACATGAAAAACATGATGGATCTTAGAATGACTGGGCAGAGCTAACTAATAGGCCACTAGTCCCACGCGCTTGACAATTGTATAAGGACCAAAACATTTGGGAACAAGCTTCTAACAATGTTCATATTTGAGTGAAGTCTTATTTTAATGTTGTAGATAAAGAAACACCTAGTCTCCTGCAACAAATTGGAATTCTGAACATCCTTGATCTGCTTGTTGTTTCATACGTTTCTGATCCATGACCAAATTGTATTTGAGAGCACAGAGAATGGCGACATGGACTGTAAGAGTTTTGTCAACATCCTGGACCTTAGAGACCCCTGGTATGTAGGAGAGAAATGACACAAGATTTTTTCCATATACTGCTTCAAAAGGAGTAATGCGAGTAACGGTATGGTAATATGTGTTATACCACCATTCCACTATGGGTAACCATTGAGCCCATTAATGTCGCAAGTCATATGGAAAACACATAAAATATGTTTCCAAACACTTGTTGACATATTTAGTTTGGCCATTAGTCTAGGGATGATAAGCAGTACCAAGATGTAATTGTGTGCTCTAGAGCTTGAATAGTTATTTCCAAAAATTGTTGGTGAAAGTGGGATCTCCATTAGATACAATAGATTGAGGCATGCCATGAAGCTTGAAAATATGATCCACTTTGTATGTTGTGAATGGGTTTTGAAAAGCACAAAAATGAGAATATTTGGAAAGGCGATCAACTACCACCATGATGACTGAATTATTGTCAGATTTAGGTAAACCTACAATGAAATCCATAGAAATGTCCCTCCAAATAGCTGGTGTAATAGGAAGTGGTTGTAGTGTTCCTAGAGATATGAAGTTTCCCCCTTGTTGCATTGACATATATCACATTCAACCACAAAGGTGTGGACATCTTGTTTCATACCATCCTAGAAAAAAGAACGTCTAACTCCTGCATAGAGTCTGGTAAACCGAGAGTGCCCTGTTGTGGGTGGAGAAGGAAGCTCATAAACCACCTTGGATTTAAGTTGCGATTGGTGGATTAAATACAAACAAAATTTCATTGTGTCAAGAGTACATTGGAGAAACTAGAGAATTGTCTTGTAACTATTGGATCAGTCGAGAAGTTTTGGGGTCTTGCAGCCATTTCTATTGAATAGCTTGGAGCTAATCTGGTACAATGAAGGAGAGGGAAAAAAGGGATCCTTCTTATTTCTACTTTCTGGACAGAGCGTCAACCACTACATTTTATTTCCCCTTCTTATAAATGATCTCATAATCATAACCAAATAGCTTGTTCACCCATTTTTGTTGCTCCTAGGATGGAATCCTTTTTCCTAGGAAATAATTAAGGCTCCGATGGTCTATTTTAATTTGGAATCATTTCCCCAATAGATAAGGATGCCAGAGATCCACAATGGGCAGAATAGTCAAAATTTCCTTTTCATATATTGATTAGAAAATATATCACTCTGAGATTTGTTTTCTAGTGAAGGCCAAGGGCCTACCCTCTTGCAAGAGCATTGCTCCAATTCCTTTCCTAGAGGCATCACATTCGAGGATAAAATTATTTGTGAAGTTAGGAAGGGACAAGAAATGAGTTGTACACATGGATTCTTTCAATGCTTGGAATGATTGATCAACTGTTGGATTCCAAGTGAAAGCATTCTTTTTAAGGAGAGCAGTAAGAGGCGTTGCAATTTTTCCACAATTCTTAACAAACTTGATGTAATATCCTATTAAACAAAAAAAACCACACACGCTCTTGAGAATTTTTGGACGTGACCAATCATGCATAGCTTCAATTTTCTTAGGATCCACCCTTACACCATCCTTTCCAAAAATATGACCCAATTACTCCACTTCTGAATCTCTAAAGGAAAATTTATATCTCTTAAGAAAACACTAGTGTTGAGAGAGTAAACTACAAACTTGATCCACATGGGTAAGATGTTCTATCTAGGTTTTACTATAGATGAGAATATCATCAAAGAAAACTAGGACAAAATGACAGAGAAAAGGACAAAATACATGGTTCATGAGACTTTGAAAAGTGGGGGAGAATTACACAAGACAAAGGGCATGACCAAGATTTCATAGTGACCCTCATGAGTAGGAAAATAAGTCTTAGGAATGTATTCCTCTTGCATACATATATGGTGGTAGCCAAAATGAAGATCAAGTTCAGTAAAGCACTGAGCACCACTTAATTCATCCAAGAGATCATAAATGATAGGAATGGGAAATTTTTCTTTGATGGTGAGTTTATTGAGGGTTCAAAAGTCTAGACAAATGCACCAAGTACCTTATTTTTTGAGTACCATGACCACAGGGGAGTAATAGGGGTTGGTACTAGGGAGGATAACACCTGCGGCTAACACTTCTTGAACAATTTTATCAATTTCATTCTTTTCGGAAAAGGGATGATGATAAGGGTCAACATTGGGAAGAAGAATATCAAGAATGAGAGGAATGGAATGATCATGAACACCACGAGAAGGAGAAATTCCCTGGGGAGTGGAAAAAAAACTTGGTGTTTGGAGATGATACATTGAAGGTCAGGATGCACCACATGGGTATCAATTGATTGAATATAATGGATTTGGGAAATAATGCTAGAATAACCTTTTTTGAGGAGATTTTCCATTCGATGGAAAATGATGATCTCAGGGGATCCTATCATGATTCCTTGGAATTTATATTATTGTACCACATGTTGGAATTGCATGGTTAATTCCTTAAACTCCATGAGAATGGGACCAAGAGTGCATAACCATTTTGCACCAATAACAATATCACAACCAACCATGTCAATAGAAAACATATGAGATTTTAGGTTATACTTCCCAATTTGGAGACACACATTTTCACAATGCCCCTCACATTTCATGGAACCTCCATTGGAAATCATGATTTGAAAGTTGTTGAATGCATGTATATAGCAATGGGTTTCTTGGGAAATATGATGAATAAAATTATGAGTGTTGGGACTATAAATTAAGATGATGACCTTTCAATTCTTAATGTAACCAATGAGCTTGAGGGTTTCGGGAGCAAAGAATGGAGTGAGAGAATTCAATGAAATGAACAGTTCTAATTCTGGTTGGTCATAGAGATGATTAATATCAGTTGGCTCGGGTGACTCTACCACAGGGGGTGTCTCGATATATTCTTCAGAAAAATCCTTAGAGATGGCCATAAACAAATTTTGTTCCTTACACTTGTTCCCTGGAAAATATTTTTCATCATAATTATAACAAATGCCCTTGAGTTGGTGTTTTTCCATTTCAGCCTGGGTTAATTTATAGATCTTGAGAGGAGGGGGAGGAGGGGAAGTTTTGGTAAGTTGAGTGCGAGGAACAAATCAAGGTTTTAGGGTCTGAGAAGAGACAAATTTTTGGGCTTCCTTAACACATTGCATAGCTTCCAACCAAGTGTGAGGGAGAGCCATGATGACCTGGGCTCAAATTTCATCTTTGAGGCCACTTATAAACCATTCTCAGAAGAATGCATTAGACATGCCCTCTATTCTGAAATTCAAGTGTTGAAAGGAAAATATAAAGTCTTCCATTGTGCTATATTTATTCAACTTGGTCAAATGACCAAGATAGTGGGTGTGAATGTCAAAGTGGTCATACAGATATGCCACAAAATGAGTCCAAGAAAGATAATCCCGGCGTGTATTTCTACGCCATTGCCACCATTGAAATTTTTATGGATCCAAATAGAGGACACCATAACGAAGTTTGGCCAGATCATCAGTAATGTCATGCAAGGAGAAATAATGTTCCATTTGAGTGACCCAAATGGTGGGATATGATCCATCTATTTTTTTCACTTCAACTCGAGGAAGACGGGGGTTAGGAGGAAGGGAATTGGAATGAAGGGCCAGATTATGGGAAGAGTTCTCATCTTTAGAGTGGGAAGGTTGTTCAAGGGAGGGATATCCATGGAATTGTTTCAACCCTTAACATCTACGAATTCACCTATAAATATGGCCTTGAAGGTTTCCAAGTGGGAATTGTTGGAAGCAATTTAATAGGTTAGTATTTGATGTCTACCTTGTTTTGTTTGGATTGATCTTGTAGGTGAAGGAATTATTGGCTACGAGTGTTGGCCATGAGTGGAGGGGAAAAAAAGAGGGGAAGTGGGACTACAAAAAAAAAATATTGAAAATGACATATATGATTATGTTCAGTGTGAAAAGGGGAATGCAATGATATAGGTGTCAAATAAGGGTGTAGGGAAGGGGTCGGTTCCACGGGGAAAATGGTTGAAAATGATAGGTACCACTGCGATCTAGGTGAAGAGAAGAATCCAACAGGATAGGTCTACAATAATAGGGCGGGAAATAATATTGCAGTGGTGGAACGCCCAAATTATTAAAAGGAAAAAGCGGTGTTGAAAGAACCCAATGTTGAACAAGAGAAATCTTGTCGGTTTCCTTTATGTGTTGTTTGTGTCCTATGGTTAGGGTTTCTACAGACAATGATTTTGCCTATGCTATATCTCTCTGATATATGTGCGGGGTCAAACAATAGTACTCGATCCAATATCTCAGGGCACCAACTAAGGAGGATAGATGTTACACATCAAAATTACTCAACTGGATAAGTGTCGCATATTCCTCTCAATTGGTGTAAGTGTCGCAACTTCCTTACAACTTTCGCAAGTGTCGCAAGTTGGTTACAAGTGTCGCAAACGTTGTTTAATCATGATACCATCATGAAAACACTAAGGAGGCACTTAAAACATCTTATGTACTTGATTTGGAGAAGAAGAACTGGTTCACTGGAGTCAAATAACTCTTAACACCTGAACAGGGTTTTCACTCAAGAGTTTGGAGGGTGAACGCTCCCCTAAAACAACCTTAGGAGAGCTGGCGCTCCCCTATAAGGCCTCAGGGAGCGTTATAACGCTCCCTCACCATTCTGTAGGAGCGCTGCCCACTTTTGAAGCGCTAGCGCTCCCCTTAAGCTTCTCAGGGAGCGTTCTAGTGCTTTGATGCCCCTTTTGAAGGAGCGCTCCCTAATCTGGGTCAATTGTTAGCCCGTTGAGGAGAATGAGGAAAGGATCTTTCGAGATTGGGAGGTAGTTGTGCTCGAATTCTTGGTTTCATCAAAATATCCCTGATCTAAGGAGGAGGTTCCTAACTTTCTCTAAAGATAACTCAAGAGGTTAAGCTCCTCTCAACCTATATAAGCAAGCTCTATGATGGTGGAAAGGGGGAAGAATTGTTAGCATGAAACCTATGATCTCATAGGAAACACACAGTCAGCCAAAGGAGAATTGATCAGTGAAGATGTTGTCATCTAGGTTGTGGATCTGTCGTGTAAGGGTTAGACAAAGAGGACTTGATGAAGCTGTCGCATTCGCATCTACGATTGTAAGTACTGCTGTCATTATTCTCATTAATATGACACGCTTGGCCTGTTTCTTTCTAGTTTTTGTCTGATGTTACATAAACTTATCATTAACTGATAGATCTATTTTCAAGCTAATATCAATAGAGTAGGAAGTAGTCGTATCTTGTTTGTCTGCAGAACTCAGCGAGGAGCAAAGGATTGGAGCGCAACTCAGAGCGTGCAGGGACAAACGTCGATAAAGAGGTACTTCTATTATCCTTCCTTCTCATGTATTAGTTTAGATAGATTTGAAAGGAAGTCAGTGTCCACGTTAAGCATTTTTCTGTCTAGGGTTAAGGTCAAGCTCTTAGAGGCGATCTACCTGTCCGCAGGGAGATTTTCCTACAAGAGAAACTGACGACTCCACTGGGGAGATAGCCTCAAATCGAAACCTCTTGTTTGGATTTTTCTCCTCATTGACCTAGTTCTATCCCTTGATTGTTTTAGACCTAGTTCACTCCTCTTTTGATTGGTTTCATGAGCTGATTGGCTCCCTACCCCATCACACTCAGCACCATTGTCGGAATTGGATTGCAATTTTTTGATTTTCTCGACAATTTTTGGAGTTTCAGACCCTGACGCCCCTGTCCTAGTGTTAACAGAGCACCAGCACTCCTAATAGCTTTATACAGAGCGTTATAACACTCCTTTCCCTTGGAAACAGAGCGCCAGCCCTTTTTGGCTCAAAAATCTTCCAAAATTGCATTTTTTTTGGATTTTGCCTTTGTGTTTTATCTGCTGAGTAACCTTGTGAGTCAATATTTCTTCCTTTTTAGCCTTGACATATCTCTTTTGAAGAATAAACATCTTGTTAGTTGGATCTTGCAGCCTTCTTCACCATTTTCATTGAGTTTTTCCTATTGAGTGAAGTTCGAAACCCACGCATTGTTCTTCTCTCCTCATCAACTGAGTAAAAACCTTGGTGAAGGCCTTCAAAGGCCTACAGACCTCTTTACCTTGATTTCAGTCAAGATCATTTGTTCTTCAACTTTTTCTTTTGGGTGTGAATTTTGTTTTCTCTTTGATTGTTTCTTTTCTTTCGCTTTTCGTTCTGATTGTAAAGAAAGGGTCCATTGTTTGTATGACTTTAGCTTGTGCTAGTTTGATTTCCATTCATACAAAGACAATTAGCAAGACAAGCATTGTGTTGGATTGATCTTTAACTCATATACAAACAATGAAAAAGCATCTCCATGATTGATTGTGCATATTAGAAGGCATTTAAAAGTTTTTCTTTACATCAGGATTTGATTGAGAAAAAGAATCGTTTGAGGACACTCCGTATCTGTGTTTGCTAAGTGAAAGGAACTCTCTCTCTCCCTTAGATAGACGTTCATTGAAAAAAAAATGACTTCTTATCATATTCGATGCATTCTTTGGGTCTGAGTCATAATTCCATTGGTTTCACTTCCATACACCCCTTTTTGCGTAAAGAACAACCACAAAAATCAACGCTAATTAAAAATTATCTAGAACTTTTTCTTTGCTAGGATCCTCCGCCAAAAGTAGAATAGGTGTAGTACTTTGGATTAGGCTGTGATCATAACTCTCCAAAGTTTCCAAAACAAACATTAGCATCCTGCGTTAGGGAGAGTCAAATCCAGTTATCGTATAAGTCTGCCTGGGATCCCCCTCTCACACAGGGGTTACGTACGAGGTCACATTCGAGTAAGCTACGGGGACTAACCCTCTATGGTTTAACTGATTGTGGTGGTCAGATCGTATTATGGGGGTCACTTTGAGGTAAATCCATAATTACTGTGTGGAAGCCTTCTAGTTGATTTCGGGCTTGATACCTTGCCTGTACGTTCCGATCGGACTGTCGACTATTCCCGCCCAGGGGCTGACTGTGAACTGGTAACCTTAGTAGCCATAATATTTAGGGTCTTACACAAGGTGATGGTGACGGGAAGTCTCACTGTACCTAGAGAGGACATTGGTCAAACTCACTCGGGCTCCTTGGAGGGTAAATCCACAATTACTGCGTGGAAGCTTGCACCAAGGCGTAAGTCTGTTAAAAAGGTCACCATTGTAACTGTTCCACCCTACCCCCACCCCTTATGGACTTGATCACACGACGTTGGATTTCATCACCAACTAGTACGTTCATCAAAAGAAGGTCCTGTTTGCTTGGTTATGATTCTTATATTTTTTAGCGTGTGCTGTTTCTTTTCTCTAGTTGGCCATAGATTTCTTTCGTCGACTCTTTTCTGCCAACATCGACCCTCCACGCCGTTTGCGGAGGCTACAGGGACTTCCTCCAGAAAATATGGAAGGAAACACCCCTTTTCCCCCTCATTCCACTGAGCAATCTCCTCAACAGAGCGAGGTTCAAAACACTACAACTTCCCAGAAAGAAGTTCCCATCCCTTTGGAGAATTTTCGAATTGTCTCAGAGTCTCCGGAAGCTTATCGCATTCCGGAGGGATACGAACGACAGATCCTCCACCTGAATTCCACTGGAGAATTTACTGTCATAAACCCTTCTGACATTCCGGCCAGGTCTCCTAAAAACCCTTTAGCCAATGACCCTTTTTGGACTGCAGACGTTGTCCGGAGTCCACCACGCTTGGTGCGAAATATTTATGGAACAGGAGAAGGTGCCGACGCATCTTCTTCCTACACCGTACCTCCAGATCATTTTACCGGTGCCACCACTTTTATAGCCACACCACTCGTTGGTCCAAACGTACCGTTTCTTGGCCCAAGGTCCACCTTTCCCCTCCAGACGGCCCAATCTACGATAGTCCCTCACATCCTGACTATTCCCGCCGGCAACCCGGTGGTCACTCAAGCCGCAATCAACACACCCGTAACACCAAGACCGACACTCCCTTTTGGGTACAGGGCACTAAATGATTTCATCACCACTACAGCCACTACCCAAGTTATACCGGGAAGTTGCATCCCTATCCAACAACCCGGAGGGACCGGTCTTGGTGGTCCTAATCCGCTCAACGACACTGGTCAATCATTTACGTCTGGCTCTCAAATCCCGGGAACTCTACCTCAAGATGGGGGGAATCCTCCCACCGGAGGACAAATTCCATTAGAGGGGCACCCTCATGCTGGGGGGCAACCTCAAGTCAGAGTCCACCATCAACCACAAGGACAAAATGTGTCCGTCGCACCCAATCCGTGGAGTGTCCCTTTTCAAGGAAACCCGCATGCCTCCACGGGACAAAATGTACCTGCCGCACCTAATCCGTGGAACGTTCCTTTTTCAGGAAACCCACATTTCTCGACAGGACAAAATACTCAGACTCCGCAACAACCCCCTCAGGGACAAATTCCCAACCCAACCTATAATCCACAAAACCCATCCGGTTATCCTCCGCTCACAAACACTTCCCAAAATATCTCAAATCCTATGTACCTTGGTCAAAACCAACCCCACATGAGAGGGCCCACGAGTTATAATTATCTGCATAACCCAGTATTGGACCCCACTGGTGTCCCTCTGCCACACCAACATTACCCACAGGTTAACCGACAACTACCCTTTCTAGCCACCCTGGACCTTCTAGATTTGTCTCGGTTAACGAATGATCCCATTCACCATTCTACGGTTTGGCCAGCCATTCCAGCAAAACTTCCCTCTGATATCCCAAAATTTGACGGAAAGTCAGGAGAAGACCCAAACAACCACGTAATGACCTTCCATTTGTGGTGTTCATCCAACTCCCTCATGGATGATTCGATCCGTTTGCGTCTTTTCCAACGAACACTTACGGGTTCCGCCGTGAAATGGTATATTGAATTACCACGCGCATCCTTTCACGATTTCAACTCCCTCGCTATGTCCTTCCTCACACATTTCCAACTACCCATTCGATACAAGAAGGGTACTGAACTATTAACCTCTCTTCGTCAGAGAACTTCCATACACATCTCCTTTATATCCATGAATGGAGACGATGACGAAGGCTAATTAAAGTGGTCATCCCTGACCAATTATTAGCAGAATGGTTCACGAAATCACTATTACCCTAGATTGCTCATGATGTTGCCATGGGTGGCGTAGTTACTGAGGAAGAATCCATCGCCCGAGCTCAGTACCTAGACTTAGTCTATTCACAATCCGGTACTCTATATGAGTTGATACCGAACGCTACCCATGCCACTAACGATCCATCCAAACCATCGACTGCTTCGCATGAGGATGGAGTTATTGGCTCCATCAAAACTCAATCTACCACCCAGTCCACTGGAACGATTCAGCGGCCCGCTTCGACGGTTTCTCCCAATTCGACTGCACCCTCTTCTACCCCCCCCAAACTCAAGTCTCTGATGTGAATGTGGTCCAATCAACCCCTTCACAACAACTCGGGGGAAAGAAGAAAGCGAGAAACAAAACAAAGAAGAACAATAACAATGAACAACCCAAAACCCAACCACAAACCCCTGCTGCCGGAAAACAACCACAGCGAAAACCGAAATTCCCATGTCTCATTTGTGGGGACGATCACTACACTCGAGATTGCCCACATCGTGATGAAGTAGCCAAACTTTTCAAGGGAAATTCGCAACCCCTCGTTCTTACTCAGCCTTTTCCGCAGCAACAATATTTGGTTGCATAAACCACCACGCCAGGGGGTAGTTCCAACCAACCCCATGATGAAGCCTCGACAAGCACACACATTTACATGTTCAACGGGGTTAATCTAACCACTGGTTCTGCGACATACAACACGCCAGTTAAACCTGATAAGCCGAAGACTGCTAATGGTTCTTCGCCGGATCCTTTACCATCCTCTGTTAATCCTCCATCTGTTAGCCCTCCATCTGGGCCACTTTAGATTGAGAAACCATATTTTGAATCCATCTTACGCCCTCCTAAGAGAACCATCCAGAAATCCACTTTCAATCCTAATTCCCGGGCTACCCAAAACTACAATATTGTAGAAGATTTGGCCCAAGTCCCGTGTGCCATGTCCGCATTGGAAGTTATACAACACTGTCCTAATCAACGTAGGGCACTCTTTGCTGCCATTGGTGCTTTCGATCCTGAGTCATCAAACTACATCACGTTCAATATGGACGATCATCAACCGTGACTCTCCCACCAGCTAGCTTTCCAAATCGTTGTTGTTGTTCACAACCAAAAAATTCATCGAACTATCCTGGATGAGGGAGCCTCTACCTGTGTCATGTATCTAGCCTGTTGGAAAGGTTTGAAATCACCTACCCTTAACAAATCCCCTACGATGTTACACGCCTTCGATGGACAAGGTTTCCATCCTCACAGATTACTACAATCCCTAGCCATTCAATTGGGCAGCAAAACTGTTACCGTTGATGTCGAGGTGGTCGATGCTCCCCTCGATTACAACCTGTTACTCGGAAGAAGTTGGTTTTACGCGATGACTGTCGTCGCCTCATCGGTGTTTTGATGTGTACAATTCCCCCATCAAGGCAAAATTGTCACCATCGATCAGCTCGATTTTTGCAGACCCGACGCTCGCATCCCTGCTACCAACAACATTCCCTTTCTGGGAGATCACCCGGTTACGTATGAAAGCGTTGGTGTTGGCTTATTGAAAGATTCTAGCCTCATGGGTACCTTCCCTACACCACTTCCACATACCGCACATCATATTTCCGCCGTCAATATGATCTCGACTATGCCTTATCAATCCTTGGAATCATCTGACCCTTGGGTTGTGCCTAGTCCTTTGGAATTTGATGCGCTCGGGGACACAATGCCACTGAGCCCAGCCAAGGCCGCATATGTAGCCATTCAATCTGCCTCTCCCGTTTCAAACACTTCACATTCATTGGCACCCGATACTTATTTGATGCCCTCGTGGTTAGATTCCCTATCATCCGCCGTTGATTACATTTCCCAAATTTTTCCTTCGAACGAATCTATCATGGAAATGCTTAGCATTGACGATCTTCCCTGGGATGACAACCACCATCGATCCTCTTTTCTTCCGCGTTTGGAAGAAATCCAAGACATACGATCTGTCTTCCCCCCCGATGTTACCGATGCTCCACAATCCCCTATCCTCACACAAGACACTTTCTCTGAGGGGAACATGGGTAACATCTCTACTACAATCACAATCGACATTTCAGTCAAAGAAGGTGTCGTGGAAAACATTAATCTTGGTGCTAATTGCATGCCCGATGAAGTGGTTTCTTATACCGCTTTGTTCAAATAATTCCGCGATGTTTTCGCATGGAGCTACGAGGAAATGCCAGGGATTGACCCTTCAATCGTCATACACAAAATCAAAACTTACCCTGACGCAAAACCGGTTCGACAGAAACTCCGCCCGGTTCACCCCAAGAAAATGGCAGCTATAAAGGCAAAAGTTGAAAAACTTCTAAAATCTGGCTTCATCTACCCCGTCCCCTTGACAAAATGGGTCTCCAACCTCGTTCCGGTTTCCAAGAAACAAGGGACCATCCATGTTTGCGTAGATTATCGAGATCTCAACAAAGCTTTTCCCAAGGACAACTACCCTACGTCGTTTATCGATCAAATCATCGATAATTGTGCAGGAAGTATAATCTTCTCTTTCATGGATGGATTTTCTGGATATAACCAGATTGAAATCTTACCTGCTGATCAACATAAGACGGCCTTCATCTTCCCTTGGGGAAATTTTTCCTACCGAAAGCTACCTTTTGGCCTTAAAAATACTGGTGCTACTTTCCAGCAAGCCATGTCATACGCTTTCCATGACATCAAACATATCGCGGAACCTTACCTCGATGATTTACCCGCCCATTCATCCAACCGACCCAATCACATTGGTCACCTGCGGGCAATTTTTCTTCGATGCCGTTTCTATCGTATTCGTCTGAACCCAAATAAATTCATTTTCGCTGTTGAATCTGGCCGACTCCTTGGTTTCATCGTCTCCAAAGACGGGATTAGGGTGGATCCCTTAAAGATCAAGGCCATTCTAGCCTTACCCCCACCTACCAACTTAACCCAACTCTAAAGTTTGCAAGGCAAAGCAAACTTTCTTCGTCGTTTCATCTGCAATTACGCCGAGATCACTAAAGGATTCATGCGGCTACTGCAAAAGAACGTCCCTTTCATCTGGGATGACACTGCCCAACGGTCATTCAACGCTCTCAAGCACGCTTTGACCCACGCTCCTTTGTTACATCCTCCCGAATATACAAAGGATTATATCCTTTACTTTGCCGCTTCTACTTCCACCATTGCAATGGTGTTAGTTCAAGAGGACTCTAACGGCGAAGAACACGTGATTTATTATCTGAGTAAGAGTTTATCCGGACCCGAACTCAGATATTCGCATGTTGAGAAACTGGCTATGGAAATTGTCATTGCTGTCCAAAGATTCTACCACTACATCTTATTACGCACCACCACGGTAATCGCAGACTCCAACCCCATGTACCACGTCTTGACGCATCAAGTACTTGGGGGAAAATATTCGAAATGGATCGTTATTCTTCAAGAATTCGATCTCGAGTTTACAAAGGCTAAAGCCAAAAAATCCATGGTGTTTGCCGAGCTCATCTGTGCTCTCCCTTGTGCCGATGAAAACATTGAATCTAGAGATTCTCTCCCCGATGAATCTCTCTTCCTCATCAACACTTCTGACCCTTGGTATGGAGACATTATCCTCTACCTTCAAACTCAACGTTTTCAGCCCAACATCTCTCGCGAAGAGTGTCGACGCATCCGTCACCACTCTCGCCGTTATCTCATCCTCGGTGAAACTTTGTATCGCTGTGTTATTGACACCATCCTTCGGCGATGTCTGATTCACGAAGAGGCTGAACGCGTTTTGAATGATTGTCACCTTGGTGCCTGTGGCGGTCACCTTTCCGGGATGGCCACAGCCCAAAAAATCTTATGTGCCGGCTACTTTTGGCCCTTGATTTTTAAAGATTGCATCGAGGCCGTCAAAAAATTCCCACCCTGCCAAATCTTTAACAAGAAGGCACACACCCATCCTACTGCACTAGACCCCATTATTGCCATCGGCCCCTTTTCCAAATGGGGTATCGATTTCATGCAGTGTAAGCCTACCTCAGCCGGGGGGCACAGTTACATCATCGTCGTCGTCGACTACTTCACCAAATGGGCTGAGGCTATGCCTACCTTCCTGAACGATGGCCATACTGCAGCTCTATTCCTTTTCAACCACATCATTACTCGTTTTGGTATACCACATGCCATTGTCACCGACCATGGTGCACACTTCAAAAACCAGATGATGAGCGAGTTACATGTCAAATTGGGTTTTCGCCATGAAACCTCATCCCCTTACTACCCTCAAGCAAACGGGAAAGTTGAAGCTATCAACAAAGTCCTAAAAACCATGATCCAACGCATGGTAGGGGAAAACAAGACATCATGGCATTTACAACTGTTTTCCGCTCTCTGAGCCTATCGCACTTCTGTGAAAGCCTCAACTAGATTCACTCCTTTCCAGTTGGTCTATGGCATCGAAGCCGTCCTACCAATCGAGTGCGAGATTCCATCACTAAAATTGAAAGTAGAACTCCTGCCCCATACTTCTACGGAAGAAGAACGATTCTTGTATCTATCCAAGCTGGACGAAACACGCCGTGATGCTGCTCTCGTTAATGAGGCACATAAAAAACGAATTAAAAGTCAATATGACAAATTTGTCCAACCTCGAGCCTTTGCAGAAGGAGACTTAGTCCTCGTTTATGACCAAGCACACGATAAATTGGGAACAGGAAAGTTAGAACCTATGTGGCACGGTCCTTACATCGTGAAGCGTGTTCTACATAGAGGTGCTTATGAACTAGTAGATCATGATGGAATTTCCTTGGGAGAGCCCCGAAACGGGATTTACCTTAAAAAGTACTATGCCTAGATCACCTAGCATCTGTACTTTGTACATTATTGTATTTTAGTTTGGTGTGTCTTTTTCTTTCGCGTGCTCGAGTCTTTACCGTTCCCACTCATGACTGTGCCTGTGTTTTCATGCGCAGATGACGTCTGCCTTTCCTATCTTTTTGGGTTTGTGGATGGCGCCAACCGACATACCCGGAACATTGCTTCGGCAGCATGGGTTATTTATCAGTTTGACGAGGTGTTGAGTTTAGGAGGCATCTGTTTAGGACCAACAACCAACAACATGGCAGAATACCACTCTGTCATTGGACTGTTGACCCAAGCCTCCTCCCTAGGTATCTCTCGTATCATTATTTACTTAGACTCCCAACTCCTGGTTTATCAACTCAACCGCATCTACGCTATCCGTAGTCCTATCTTGCTACGTCTACACTTACAAGTTCGTCGTCTTGAATAAATGTTTGATTACATTGAATATAGACACATTCCAAGAGAACTTAATAGTGTTTCAGATTCGTTAGCTAATTATATCATGGATCGATATCTAGCCCACAGATAAAATTCAAGGAAAGCAAAAACTGTACATTACATGTAAATTAAAACACACCACAGACATCATCATGTACAAATCATTGGCATCATAAAAACTCGAAACTGCATATATATATATATATGGCATGACTGAAATGTTTGCTTTACATCAAAAAGTGTGTAAAAGAGCAAAATATTGGGCCTTTCCACCCATACAATGTCGCCTGACAAGGCATACAAAACATGATCACCAGAGAGATTCTAATCTCCCCGCACTACATTATGATGTGAGTAACACACTACTGTGCACACTACACACCTCAATAGAGAATTAACATTCTCTGGTACTCCTACAGTGTGTCGCTGCAGATGTAAAGGCACATCCCCCCTCTGTAGAGGAGGGATGCCCATCGTAAGGCCTTGGAGGTTTCTTTCGACCTCCCGGAGACCCATCACTGGTACCACCGGATCTGCTGCAACTGGGGCACCTCCACGACGCCCTGGTACTGGAATATCAACAGGGTGCACTGCTCCCTTGTCTGCATGTTGGAAACAAAACATCCGTTAAAACTCTTTTACATACCCAAAAAAAATACATATACATCAAAAACTTAAAAAACAAAACTAGACAAGGTATGTCTTAATCTCTTACCTGACTCGTCCTAGTCTTCCCCCGCAGGCAAAATCAAGTCCATACTCCCATGAAAGTCTACATCGGCATAGGGGAAGTCCTCTATCCAGAGGTACTGCCGTCTCAACCAGGCAAAGAAATCGCCAGTGAAGTGGAACTCTGACTCCGAAACTAGCCTTGGAGACAAACTAGTCCACCTCTCCATCCTTGGTTCGTCCACTGGTCATACTGCCAGTGCTATCTGAGGTTGCATCTGAGGGATGCGCTCTAGGAAAAATGAAACTAAAAATGAGCCAAAGCCGAACTGCTTCTGACCAGTCCTGCACCGTGAGATCTGTTCCTTTACAATCCGAAGGAACGCTGCACTCCAATTGAACAGTGTTGGTTCTAAACACTGAACACCATAGGCCACCTGTGATCTTGATTCCAAATGAGCACTAGTGCTACTGGTCACACTTGTGATAGAAAATAATATAGATCGAAGAGGCAGATCTCGTATATCCTTGATAGGGATCCTGCCCCCTACCAACCTTGCTCCCGGAACGCAGTGGCTTGCCAGATACATGTCCACCTGCTCAGGTAATGCCCTCTGCCCAGTAAAAGCTATGGGGACCCCTCTTTTCGAGAGGCCGGTCAAAAAGTACACATCTTCCAACTCAATGGTTAGGAGTTGTGTACCAATACAGAATCCCTGTTCCGTAACGTCCCAAAGGCCAATCATGTGCTCAAGCAGTAGAATCTCTCCCTTCATTTTTTGCAATTTGAAAAACTTGAGCAAGCCACAAGCTTGCAAAGTGGCCTGCGTACGAGGACTCCGTAGAGAGGCTAAATCATCCATCTCGTGTTCCCTCTCTTTCCATTCGATCATGATTGCCGAAGACACCTACAAAACAAAAAAAATCAAGGATTTCGTTATTCCTCACGTTTTGGTGATTTCGGCGATTTTCAAAAAGCATTTTAAAACATGAAACAAAGTACCCATGTCATCTAAAAGCAATCACTCACTCTTTTTTAACCACCACACCCTTTACATTTGTCAAATAATGATTAAAACGTTTTAAAAATGCAAAACGACTTTAGGGGGTACGTGGGCATTTGGGGGAGAATTTTTATGAATTCTTTTGCTAAAAATGACTGGTCTAATCAATTGCAAAGGTGTAGACATCCTAACAACCCTTCTCTAATGCATTTTTGTGAAAGAATCCCCCTATTTTATCAACTTTTAAAAAGAGGTCGATTTGGTTCAAAAAGGAGCGACCTAGGGCTTTGTGTTTTAAACAAATAATGCCATGAAAATCATTTTGAAACCATGCAATTGAAAGAGAAAGGGATGGGCACCTACCTGCTTCGAATGGTGAGCGAAATGATCAATCGTAGCTCCGGCACCGAGAAAAACAAGATTTGCTCCAAAATGGAATTCTCCACTACTCCAAAACCTTGCAAATGAAATGGTAAATAAATTTTCAAATCATGTGTTATTTATAAAATTCCATTCTTGTAAGGTATGTTTTTTTGGGTTTTCTCTATTGATGAAATGGCTTCACTAAAATCTGGTTTGTATCTTTGGTATCGCAGGTTTCCTGGCAGTCCTGATCGGTTGTTTACCTTGTCGCACTCATGAGCATAGTCTTAGTTCGTTCTCAAGCTCGACAATATGAGAACGTAACCAGGTAAACTTTTATCTCTTTTTCGGACCTGTCTGGATACGAAGACACAAAAAAGGAACCCCCCTGGAGTCTCCTTTAAACCCTTTTCAGACTCTCTAAATATGAAAATATTGTCAAGTGATCTTGCTTCCTTTCACGCTCGTTAAAAAGGTTAGAAAGGGCGTCTTGCGAGCGATAGTTTAACCCTTTTTCGGTCTCGTTAGACTATCGTACGAAAAATGAACTGAGAGAGTTCTCTTTTTAAGCGTTTTTCCAAACTCTATAATCCTGAAAAACCTTCGAGTTTTCTGTCTTTGGACTCGTTAAAGCACACATCGACAGGCCCATATGGGACCGATCCCTTACTTCTTCCGGTTCGTTAAACAAAGGAAGAGGAACTTACCGAAGGTGAGTTATATCGAGCATGTGTTATCCTCCTCAAGCTCGTTAAATTAAAAAGAGGTACTCGTCTATCTGGATGGGGGAAAAATTGAAAGGAGCAAGCCAAGCAGTCTCTTGAGAACATCATCCAACACTTCTTAGAGTCGCCCTTGAACACGACACTTTGTTATTTATACACATCATAATCCGTTGAACCTCTGCATTGAGCCAATCCTTTGAGTTACTTTCACTCCTCTGGGTCACCTGACGCAAGTCGTCGTGTCCATTGCATAAGTATTGGTCCAAGTCACGTTTTGCTGTTGTGCCTCAGTGTTCAAGGGAAGTATCCGCCTCGAGAGTCAACCATCCCAAATATCTTGTCTCAAAACCTGTGTCAGTCCATGTTCTTTTGATCTACCAATTACATCTTTATGTGCGTTTCGCGTCGTTGATGGGGGATACATCAAGGCCCTCCCTCGACGAGTCTATTCCTGTCGACTTCAACACATTATCCGGAAAATAGACTTAGAAAATAATTAGTACTTTGGGACCTGCATGCCTCAATGGCAGGCCTCCTAACATTTGACAGTGGGTTTACGCCATTGACCTATGATCAAATGATTCCACGGATGTTCGACCTCAGCTCATCTATTCACATTCGATGGAATGTACTAAGGTACCTTGGGAATCATTGACATTAATGGTGATCTCCCTCGCACTTGTTAACGGTTTACCTCATTGACCGGTAATCAAGTGGTTTCTGCCATGTTCGACGTCAGGACATCTATTCACATGGTTAGGATCATATCACACTGGGATTGGTAAGAAGACCCTGGGTTGAGCCATTGAGCCATCACTTTGACATATGCATTGCCCAGGTTGCGAAGGAGTTTTTTATTGGACAAAGAACACGTACAGTGTTACATAGATCCACTTTGTATTGGTCGTGGCCATGTCTTGTCATCTCGTAGATCCACTGTGTATTTTTCGTGGCTACGATCAGTCCGAGTCATCAAAGTATATATCCACATTTTATCTTCGGTGGCTATACCCTTTTATCAATACAATTATGGATCCGCAGTGTATATTATGGCGGCCATACCTTACAAGTCTCGATCACCCAAGAATAGGTATGCCTGCCTTGGGTTTTGAAATATGTCATGATATTTGTTGGATGTTTGTGTGCAGCTTCCACCGGGTTCTCCGAGTCTATACCCTTGCTCGAACGTCTACAAAGTATTTCAGTCATCAGTTCGCATCTTCTGACTTCATACTTTGGGGGGCATTCTGTTACACATCAAAATTACTCAACTGGATATGTGTCGCATATTCCTCTCAATTGGTGTAAGTGTCGCAACTTCCTTACAACTTTCGCAAGTGTCGCAAGTTGGTTACAAGTGTCGCAAATGTTGTTTAATCATGATACCATCATGATGACACTAAGGAGGCACTTAAAACATCTTATGTACTTGATTTGGAGAAGAAGAACTGGTTCACTGGAGTCAAATAACTCTTAACACCTGAACAGGGCTTTCAATCAAGAGTTTGGAGGGTGAAATCTCTCCTAAAACAACCTTAGGAGCGCTGGCATTCCCCTATAAGGCCTCAGGGAGAGTTATAACGCTCCCTCACCATTCTGTAGGATCGCTTCCCACTTTTGAAGCGCTGGCGCTCCCCTTAAGCTTCTCAGGGAGCGTTCTAGCACTCTGATGCACCTTTTGAAGGAGCGCTCCCTAATATGGGTCAGTTGTTAGCCCGTTGAGGAGAATGAGGAAAGTATCTTTTGAGATTGGGAGGCAGTTGTGCTCGAATTCTTGGTTTCATCAAAAGATCCCTGATCTAAGGAGGAGGTTCCTAACTTTCTCTAA
This sequence comes from Picea engelmannii, assembly GCA_009831015.1. Classification (NCBI taxonomy): domain Eukaryota; kingdom Viridiplantae; phylum Streptophyta; class Pinopsida; order Pinales; family Pinaceae; genus Picea; species Picea engelmannii. The sequence continues at coordinate 284,852 of ML789763.1, read as the reverse complement.
AGATAACTCAAGAGGTTAAGCTCCTCTCAACCTATATAAGAAAGCTCTATGATGGTGGAAAGGGGGAAGAATTGTTAGCATGAAACCTATGATCTCATAGGAAACACACAGTCAGCCAAAGGAGAAGTGATCAGTGAAGCTGCTATCAGCCAGGTTGTGGATCTGTCGTGCAAGGGTTAGACGAAGAGGACTTGACGAAGCTGTCACATTTGCATCTACGATTGTAAGTACTGCTGTCGTTATTCTCATTAATATGACACGCTTGGCCTGTTTCTTTCTAGTTTTTGTCTGATGTTACATAAACTTATCATTAACTGATAGATCTATTTTCAAGCTAATATCAATAGAGTAGGAAGTAGTCGTATCTTGTTTGTCTGCAAAACTCAGCGAGGAGCAAAAAATTGGAGTGCAACTCAGAGCGTGCAGGGACAAACATCGATAAAGAGGTACTTATGTTATCCTTCCTTCTCATGTATTAGTTTAGATAGATTTGAAAGGAAGTCAGTGTCCACGTTAAGCATTTTTCTGTCTAGGGTTAAGGTCAAGCTCTTAGAGGCGATCTACCTGTCCGCAGGGAGATTTTCCTACAACAATAGATAGTACCCTTATTCGTATTATCCAATTACCCAAGTACTAGAGAGTATATTCCCAAGTGTTGTTCTCGGTGGAACAATATCAGTCAGGCAGTCGATCGGTTTATATATGGAGGGATTGAGGATATTTAGGCCAATCCATATATAGAAGTTGTTTGATGCACTACCACTCGAAGGGGTACCAAAAAGGTTTGCAAGGGTGGCCAACAATGTGTGCTTAAGTACCACCTATATTTCTTGCATGTATGCTTCCCTAACCATGGATTTATGCACTGAGTGGCAAATATTTGTAGTTTTAAGACATTGTAATACGTCTCTACCTAGAAAAATACAATAAAATTACCCACAGTTTCTTCCAAGAAAGGTTCTTTGATACCACTTGTTAGGTACCATATCTATTATAATAACATCGACATAAATATTGAAATGAAGAACAATGGATTCAATAACATAAAATATAAATACTTCTAAGAATAACAACGAAACAACAAAATAGATGAATCCACAACACCAAAATAATACCTTTATTTATAGGAAACAATGTTCACTTGCCTCTTCGAGGGGGCGACCTCCAACAAACAAGAGATATATTACAATAATTCTCAAGAAAATACCCTCTCATACCTTCTACTCTTAATTATACTAATTTTATATTCTAAAGAACATTCTAGAGGAATATCTTTCTAGAAGAGGAAACTTCTATTAGGTCTTCTTACATTGACTTGTTCATATTTATTAAATAGACCTTATTAACTAGTATCGACCTTTATTACATGGAAATATATTATTCTACCTACATGAGAGGTTAGGGGGTTAGGTCCCTAATAGGGGTAGGCATCCATGCTAGTTATCTCTTGGTTTCATTGAACTATTCTGGGTATTTCTCGGCATATGAACCATTACAAACATCTATGTATGTTTTGTCAATATTAATATAGTTTCTTCTTACTTACAAAAAAAAATATGTTTGAACACTATACCAAACATTTATTAGAAACATGGAATTGTTTTTCCCAATAATAAACATGAAACCAACCACTTTATAAAAAAAATGTTGAATTAAGAAATCCATTTACATTAGTTCCATTGAAAATTCAAAAGTAAAATTACTCAATCATATATTTCTTATGCCCCAAGGTGACTTCTAAAAGTATACCAAATCCAAAGTGTTTCTAATGAGAGATTGGTGGTCTACAAAAGTTATAGTTTATTAACAACTTGTTACCATGAAATAAACAATGTATTGCACACACAACAACAAATCTAGATGCCTTCCTTTTCATAAAGAACTATGTGTCATTGGAGTGTTACTCAAATGAAAAATTTCCACTAAATAATGAGGACCTATAACTATTTATGAACCCTACAATGTTCCCATGAGTTTGTGGAAAACCATTGATATATAATAGTTTCAGTTTCCTATTATAGTTTCTAAAACCATAACCATTCATGCACATATTATAAATGGAAATGTTACGTTCATATTAAGAATATTCAAGTGATCATACTAGATATACGGAGGACCAATAAATGGAATACGTTCTACAAATTGTTTGGGAGGAACAGATACATGTGAAAGGATGAACAACCCAAGATTTTCAACATCTATTTTAGATCAAGAAATCATATAACCATTACCACATAAAGAGAATTTGGTTCCAACATTGGGAACAAGATTGGAACATGACCAAGCACCAGAAACTTCTTGGTTGTAGAAGGTTTGGTATTTAATTTTTAGATGGATATGAAGAGGGAAGTCACTTCTATCTTCAAATAATTGAAAAACCGTTGTTGTGCAATTGGACATTTTTTCTCTCAGCTGATACAACTTTTTGGATCTCCCGGTAGAAATGTTTTGGATTGGATTGATATCATACATTGGCTCATTAGACCTATCTATTGAATCAACATAAGGATATGGTTTTGTTAATTTAGGATAAAACTTACTTGATATGGCTTCCAAATTTTCGAGAAATGAGCATATGGAATTGCTCATATGTGTCTTTTCTATATCACCTATTAGATTCTTGATCATATTAGGACGTATTATGTCATCAGCTTTGGGTAGTTGATCATTACTATAATGGGAAAATGTGACATGTCGAGGGTTCTCCTTCAACCCTTTACGTTTTGAACAACCACATACTACCAGGGTGTCATAAAATAGATCCAATTCATGCTGTAATACCATTCACCCAAGCTACTTGCTGGAGATGGCTTTCTACAATTGGTAGGGTAAGGAAACTATCCATTTTCATCAAACATCTACCTGCAATATCTTTCTCTTGATAAGAGATTGCAACATTTTTGTACTGGTGGAATATATTACGCATACAAACTCAATCTTGAATCATGATCCTCAAAAATTCAATGAACAATTATTGAAATGCAAATGCATACATAATATAAATTCAATTAGATAAATGAATTATAAACAAATTATAGACTTACTACAAACAATGTGGGAGAACTTGACGAACTTCCAATGATATAGAATGAGTTGGAATCTGAATAATTTTCCCTTTGATATTATAACCTTTTTTTCTACATTTGAATGAACATCATCATCAATACGTGAATAAATCCTTAAAATAAAGCTTGGGAAGCATAGAAAAATCTAAATTCAAACAGAATTTCAAATGGATTTTAAAATTTATTGGTGCACTTAATTATTTTATGATTCTCCAATGTGTAATAATATACAAAATGAACTGATGCGCTAAATTATGAAAGGCACCGAAGAGTGACCTTCGTTTTTTCCTCCACAAAGGAAAACCTCTACAAATTTAACTACAGAGGTTTGTATTTTTATTTTGTCAGTTAAATTATTTTTTGGCTCGTTTTTACGTAGTAAGCGTAGTCATGGAATTTAAACTATAGAGTGCACCAAAATATATAGTGAAAAAATGAATAAGAATTTCCTTTTTCTAAATGTATGTGTTTACAAATGAGAGGCACTGAAGAGTGACCTCTATTTTTTCCTCTACAAAGCAAAAGAATACCAATGAGAGGTTTTCATTCCTCGACTTAGAGAGTCGTGATCTCACAGAGATATAAAAATGGAGATAGTAGAAAATTCAAGATATTGGATGAAAGGTCACATAGATTTGGAACCCAGGCATCAATGAACACTTCCTCCAAGAACTAAATGAATAAATCAACAAGAAGATCAGGGAAAAGGGGCATTGGTCAACTCATATTGTAGATCATGATGGTCTTAATTACACCAAAGTAGGGGCCAAGATGACAAACTTGGAAGGGAACAAGGTTGATGTGCATGGTGTCACTAGCGACAGCCTAGGTTACATATGGTTTGAGACTGCAAAATGCCTCCCTAGTGTCAAATGGATATTTAATAGGCCCCCAAGGACAAAGAAAAGGAGGTCTAGATATAATATTTACAAGAAAATTGATAATATATTTTATTTCTACAAGGATGATGAGAATGATATCCCAGAGAAATTTGAGAAACCCATGGAGGAGGAGATGTGGGCTAAAGTGCTAAGGGAGTGGCATAGGATCAAGTATATCAAGATTTATAAGACACCTCCACCCTTCATGAATTTCCATGTTTAAATTTGTCGATTCTAGGTTGTGGTTTGGTGTGCCTTCCTATGGTGGTGTTAGTTTTTGGTTTTATTCAGGCTTCCTGTTAATTATGTTTTCCAGAATTTAGGAAAAAATTAAGAAATCTAAGAAAAAATTAATTGCATCCAAATTGATACCTGGAATCAGCCGAAGATTGTCCTAGGAGAGTTTGGATGCCAATTCAGCAATTTCAGGATAGGAATTTTCTCAATATCCCTTGAGAATGTACATTGTGGTCAGTCTATTGGTGAAATAGACCAATCACACCCCTATTTTTGTCTCGTATGCATAAGAATGCACATGCATTCCTAGAGCATGTGCATGTTCCTAGGAAAACATGCACACTCTAGAATGCATGCACATTTCTAAGAACATGCACATGCTCTTAACAATATGTGTGTGCTTTTGTTGAGGGGATAACATGGCCTCCTCCATGGTGGTTTGAGGGATGTTGAGCCTATCATATCAAGAATGCATGCAAATTATTAGGAGTGCATAAACATTCCTGTGTCAGTGAGTTCATGATGACCACATTCCCACTTTTTTTTCCACCAACTTCATGCAGAAAGCCTCTACGTTTTATAAAAAAAAATGAAATATGAAAATGAAAGAACACCATCCACACAAATAAACACAATATTTACCCTAGGAAACTCAATACAAGATAAACCTAGCTAGAATGTGAAGCCTATTCTCTACTCTCTTTGTTTTAGTTATCAAAATGCAATTACAAAGGCATGGGCACTCACTATGGATTTTCATACAATGTTATGGCCTGAAAGGCTATTATAGAATCTTCCTTCTCCTCTGTCATGCTCTCAATATACCACTCCTAGATGTTTTTCTCTGCTATGGAACAAGCACAATACTAAATAATGGAACCCATTCGCCTCCTAGAAGCCCAATATTTAACATAGCATGATAATCATCTAGGATTAGGGTTTTGACTTCCTCAACCCTCAATTAGTGATAAAGTTTTTGACCTTTTAGAATATTCTAGAAAGTCCATATGTGGTTAGCCCCACATGTGTTAGTAATGGGCATCGACATGGCATACACTCATACCATGGTGATAGAAAGGGTATGTCAACCTCTGAGAGGCATAAATTTCACATACAATGTATGATTGAAGTGATTCATGCACTATTGGAAAGGTCTCGGTATGTATAATATTACATCTTCCTCCAAATGACACTTTGGGAAAAACAAATTCATTTGATGACCCAAAATGGATCTGGATTATTTCATGGTCGAATTTTCCAAACTGTAACCTACCATTAAAATGACCCTGCAACATGATTCGTCCAATTTCTTCCACCGAGAAAGAAACTTGAGATAGATGAAAAATTGTATGATGATCCAATATGGATCATTAATAAAATCAATGACTAATTGGAAATGTTAATCACACCTAGTATTTGTGTTATTTCTACAATTGTATATGTAGATCTTATGTATTGGTATTTATACTTTCTAATATTTATCTTTCCTAAAGTTATTACATGGGAGAGTATTTTAATGATAAGTAGGAAACATTATAATTTTTTTATTTAGTGCCTTCATGAGATGCAGTATGGAAATGGAATGTACCTATATCTATGTGTGTAACACTTAAAGGGAATGTCATTGTAATACATTTGTAGGCTTGCATACTCCTTTTCAGTTATCTTTGACATTTTGATAACATATTTGATATATTGAAAAACCTATGTTATGTAGTTATTAACACCATGAAAAGTGGGTTGTGTGTTCATTGAGTTGGTTGTAACTGTAAGGGGAGTGGAAGGGATAGAAACACAGATATTTTGTAGATTTTAATGAACCATGTGCATAAAGAACATCTTACCAAAATAAAAATTGTAGTGGTGAGATACCTATATATTCCAATGGATGGTTATTCATTTATATGGTTTGACAAATTGATAATACTTATATGATTGAGATATGAGACGCAAGTGTTAGGTTGGACCAAAAATAGATTTTTCTAATCAGGAGGAGGTATTTCAATTTTTAGTGGAGCATTTGTGACTATTGAAAGATGTCTATTAAGACACGACATGATATTTTTCACTTCGCCCGTCATTTAATATTTATTACTAAATTATTTCCACTTTCATTTAATATGAAATAATTAGTACATAGCTCGCGTTGGGGAGTTTTATGCGCACATAGCGACACATTAAAAAGAAAAAAGTGGTTTGGTTCAAAATATTTTCAAGATAATGTGTTTGTTTAGCTATACACGTTGCATTATCAAACTACATTTATTTATAAATTCATGATGGAAAAGAAGGACACGAGAAACGATGAATATTTCAATGAATGGCCAACGATATTGATTAAATGAATTAGATCACTCAAATATCAATTTCTTGTTCTTCAAATCAGTAACTCTGTGACAAAAATAACATTCCCTTTATTAGATCCATGAACTCCCATGAATGTAATTAATTCTCAAATACTGTGCTATCTGCGCAAGACTAGGACTAGTGACTAGTTTTTTGGGGCGTATTTGGCCAATGGCCATCCCCTTCACCACATGGAATCCTCGTAGCTTCACCTCTCTCATTTCATATGTCATGGCACAGTCGTGACTTGGGTTTTCATCCCCTGGTAATGATGTGGCTTCTAGCTGCAGGGAAAATCTCCTGGTCTTCGCGAATACTCGGCCTTCAACCCTCCGTCGTTCTTGTGCAGGCCTACAAAATCTCTAGAGACCTCAAGTACTGAATTATTCTCTCACTCCAAAATACATGGTGGGGATCGATCCATATTTAGATAAGACAGTCCTGATCAAAAGTGCACGACCTCTTGATAAATAACGCCCTTACAACTTCAGATTGCACTTGTGCTCTCCTCCATTGATATAGCTTAATGGATTCATCATGGTTATAAGTCATATTTCTTCTTCATACCTTCCATGAAATCACCACCAACGCTTATTTTCTTTTTTCTTCGTGGACTCCCGGACTCATAAACTTGTAACCTTATTTCATAAGTATGTCTGAAAACTCTCATCATTCAACCATTTTTCCACTTCTTCGCGGACTCGTGGACTCGCAGACTCATAATCTTGTAACCTGCCTTTCATAAGTCTCTATGAAAAGTCTCAACAATTAACCATTTTTCCACTTCTTCATGGACTCTCGGACTCGCAGACTCATAATATTGTAACTTTCCTGTCATAATTATATCCAAAAAGTCTCAACACTTAACCATTTTTCCACTTCTTCATGTACTCAAAATAAGTCCTAACACTTAGCTATTTTTCTATCTTCGCCAACTCGTGGACTCACACACTCATAATATTGTATCCTATTTTTCATAAGTCTATTCAAGAAGTCCCAAAAATTAGTCCTTTTTTCATCTTTGCGGACTCGTGGACTCACGAAATCATAATCTTGTATCCTTCTTTTCATAAGTCTATCTGAGAAGTCTCAACACTTAGCTATTTTTCTATCTTCACGGACTCACAGACTTACAAAGTCATAATATTGTATCCTTATTTTCACAAGTCTGTCTGAGAAGTCCAAACACTTAGTCATTTTTCCATATTTGCAGACTTGCGGACTCATGTAATCTCAAACTCTTAGACAAGTTTCCAAGATCTTACCATGGTTTGGTTGGATTAACACTTAGACAAACTTCCAATATCTTACCGCAGTTTCATGGGTTTGATAGTTGGTCTTCCACATGGCTCCACATCACATGTCAATTATAATCTCGTCCAACATGTACATGCCACCATGGAAGCACACAACTTTCTTCTACCACGTCAGCTGACATGTGGCCTCCATGCCATCTCAACATCATCATACAGAAAATTACCCAAAATTTTCTGATTTGCTTATGTTCAATTTTTTTTCAAAGAGGCTCAATTATTCACATTACCCATGAAATTTATCTCAATCTTACTGCCATAATTTCAACAAATGAATTTCAGACATCCTTTTTCCATCATTTTGTCAAACCTTTTTCCTACATAGTCTGTAATTTTCACTTCTGCGTTCCATTAATTGTCCCATCTAGGCTCAGTGTTGAAAATTGGGCTCTGATATAACTTTGTAACGTACCCATCCACCCAAGTTGGGCTATGTCATGAAAAAACTCTCTCTTTATCAGCTATGATACCATTTTAGTAACATACCTAGCCTCCAACTAAGAAACAATATGTGTGGAACACACATAACATGAAACTTTTGCTAATTAAATCAATTATTTTACTGTTATTCGATTTCCTGTAGCTTACAACTACAATTTATAACAAATTTAGCTACGGGTTATAACCAAAAAATAGATGCATATGAAGCATACTAATAATCAACATGAGATACAACTAAACCATTCATTACAAGAACATATAAGTCATTCTCATTCATGTAGAGTTCATGCACAACAATAACACATGTAAATAACTTAGTACAAGATAAAAAAACTTATCTTTAAACAAGAATCGTGTAACCAACTTCTTATGATGGACGCTCCACCAAACCATAGATTACAAATATCAACAACCAGTCACCCCCGAGATGAGACTAGCAACCCACAAAATAGGGTGGTCTCTCATAGTCCACTCATAGCTCATAAATCTCTCAACCCAACTGATATTCTCCTACATCTATCCTGATTTTCCACCATCTCTCTTCCTCTTGACCTGACCAACCCAAGGAATCTACCCCTTCACTGATCTCAATCCCTCAGGTGTCCCATTCATTTATCAGGGTCTCTCTGGCACAAGTAGCTAGGAATCCCTCAGCTGGGATCTCAGGGGAAACTGGTTCTAGGAAAACTATCAGCAAACCAAAAACAACCACTTGTTGTTTCAGTGCAACTCACCCAATATTTCACTCTTCAATCCTGACAAACTGACTCTTTAGTCTTCCAACTCCAATTTTCTCTAGTTACGCCCCAAATTTATCTAGAATTCACCCTCCACAGTTTCATCAACTTTAGGATCTATTTCTTGTTCTCCCCTTGGATCTCGTGCACCCACTTAACTAACTACAAACTGCTTCTCTCTTACCCCCATAAATTTCCTCTCTTTGACTTTCCTTTCTTGAATCACACTTCCCCAAGATAATTGTGCTCAACCCCCATGTGCCCAACAACTTTGGGATGTGACCACTCACACCGACCCTCTTACATGTATTCAATTATTGGATTTTGGAAACACTCAATACAAAATGGGAAGGTTCATATACAAATAGCAATTTAGGAAAACGATTTAAATAATTATACATGGGTAATTCCCCCTTGGATCCCTCTTGGCCATTATTCTAGACACTCCCCTCTCTTGTGGATTAATTCAGCCTCCATCTCTTGTCCATGTCCCCTTAGTAGTTGGCTTCACATTTTATTAATAAAAAAATTAAATACAATTCAAATATTACATCGCTTGGTCGTAGCCACATATTATATCTACATAACCATTAATTAAACTGGGGATTACAATGGGGATGTTACAATAAGTAGACATCATTATAAATTGTGTACTTAGTACCTTCATGAGATGGATTATGGAAATGGTATGTACCTATATGTATGTATGTAACATTTAAAGGGCATATCATTGTAAGATGTGCTTAGGCATGCCCCTTCTCAATTGTCATTGAGATTTTGATAAGATATTTGATATAGTGAAAATATATATGTTATGTAGCTCTTAAAACCATCAGGAGTGGGTTGTGTGTTCCTTGTTTTGGTTGGAACTCTAAGGAACGTTGAAGGCATAGAAACAATTTTTTTTTTGTATATTTAGGGGGAGTTCACTAATGAACCATGTACATAAAAGACGTGTTACTAGAATAACAATTGGAATGGTCATGTACCTATATAGTCAAGTGGATGATTATTCCTTTATATGATTTGAAAAATTGATAATGCTTATATGATTGAGGTATGAGATGCAATTGTTAGGTTATACCAGAAATAAACTTTTCTCATCGAAAGGTTTTTCAATTTGTAGTGGAGAATTCGTTACACTGGACTATTAAAAGATGTTGATTAGGACATGACGTGATATTCTCCACTTTTCCCATCATTAAATTATTTAATATTTATTGCTAAATTATTTACAGTTTTATTAAATATTAAAGGATTAGTGCATAGTTTGTGTTGGGGATTTTTATGTGCACATAGCAACACATTAAAAACCAAAGAGAGGTTCAAACTCTTGTCTAGAGACTATGTATGTTTAGCCAAACACTTCATTTATTTATAAATTGACGATGGAAAAGAATGACATGAGAATCGATGAATATTTCAAGTGAATGACCAACGATATTGAGTGAATTCCTCACATCACTCACATAACAATTTCTTTTTCTTCAAATTGGTAATTCTGTGCCAAAAATATCATGCCCTCTATTCGATCCATGAACTCCCATCAATTTAATTAATGCTCAATTGTTGTGCTACCTGCACAGTACTAGTGACTTTATGGGACCACAAAATGTGTTCATTTGCTACTAATCCGGGTCTGGAACAATTGAACTCATTATACATAATTGTCTTGAGGATGAAAATAAATAATATTAGATGGATATAATTCATGTTCAAGTTAGTCTACTATTATTTTTTATTTATAATTTTCGATAATTTCTTACTTTTTCTTTTGAGTCTCCCCACTCTGCAGGACATTCCATTCTGTCCATCCTTCTGGGAAGATAATTTCATCCATGTAAGGGTTAGAAAACGCTACTTTGGAGTAAGGTTCCCATGGTTTTCCCAGGTAATTTAATACTTTTCCTGCCAACTTGCATTGCACAAAGACGAAGCTCGAGTTGTCTGATGGAGAGAATCTCTTTTGAGCACAATGTATAACCTCATGAGTGAGCACAATATCCAAGCCATTACATGAAGGAGTTTCTACAAGGTAGGAATATGGATGCTACTTCTCCTCTCCCAATAGTACAAATGTCACACCTCCTCCATACAACCCTTACCCATGTGTCGCTTAATTAGAAATACTCATCCTTGCACGATGGATTCACCTTGCTGACAAATATATTTTAATGTTGATTCACAAAGGGCATTTTTAAAATATGAAAAATAGATTCAATATATTATAGATATTTTGGGGATGATGTGGGGAACATGGAATTTTATAGGTATTAGGGGGGATATATTTTAAATACATGGGTTTTCTTATTGAAAATATGTATTGGTAGGGAGATTTAATATGTATGGGTTTTCTTATTTACACTTGCATTTAATATTAAATCATTAAATCACTAAGATCGATGGTGCACATGCTTCAGGAACCCTATGCACGACCCTGCATTTTCCTGATATTCATGTCCAGGAGATTTAATGAAGACATGCTATGCTTGGATTTAGTAGGTGTTATGATCAAGGTGAGGTTAAATTTCTTGGTAAAGGCCAGGGATGCTTTTGTGCTTTGGATATGTTCCTTGTTGTGGTATGTTGTGGTTCTTAGTTGGTCTGTCTCTATGAATTCTAGTTTTTTTTCCTCAAGATTATTCCGTGATGGCTCCCTGTATATGGAAACCTCGTCCCTCGCCTGCTATCTCATCACGTTATGCTAAGGTATCCATAGTCACGATGAATTTTACTAGGACTTTGTCCCTATGGAAGACCATGTGAACATGCCTATGCTAGAAGAAGAGGTTAAGTTAGTTAGAAAATTCATGGAGGATGAGGAGGTTGAAGAATAGGTGGAGGGTATAATTCCCTATTTGGGATGAACTAGGACCTACAATTTAAATTTTTACAATACCTTAAAATTGTCTTGTCACACTAAAAGAATGGTGTCTTTGGGAATTCTTCCTAAAGATGAATATTCCTGTCGACTGAAAGATGAATATTCCTGTCGACTGAAGCATCACATGAGCATAACCTTCTCTACAACTGCTCACCTGAACGTTGTGGTTCCACCAACCTCTTAGGTTCCTCATGTAATGGAATAACATGTATTTTAGTATTTTAGATACATTGTTTCTTCAGGTTTTGTGTGTTCGGGTCATAGGGAGTTTTGTAACTGTCATTATAGACTATTGGTTAATTGGGCTTAAGGTTTTAAGACTAGTTATTTTAAAATTTTGGCCTGATTTTCCCACTAGGGAAGGCATACCTTCTATTTATCTCTTGGTTTAATAGAACTATTATGGGTATTTATTGGCATCTTAACCATTACAAACATCTATGTATGTTTTTTGAATACCAATATAGTTTCTTCTTACTTACAAAAAAAAAAATTCTGAACACTATACCAAACATTTATTAGAAGCGTGGAATTTTTTTCCCTAATAATAAACATGCAACCAACCAATTTATAAAAAAATGTTGAATTAAGAAATGCATTTACATTAGTTCCATTGAAAATAAAAAAGTACAATGAATCAATCATATTTTTCTTATTCCCCAAGGCGACGTATAAACATATACCCAATCCAAGGTGTTTCTGGTGAGATATTGATGTTCTACGAAAGTTATGGTTTATTAACAACTTGTCACCAGGAAACAAACTACATATTGCATGAACAAAAGAAAATCTAGATGTCTTCCTGTTCAATTAAATTCTTTGTTGGCACATTTTTACGTAATAAGTGTAGAGATTCACTTTAAACTATATAGTACACCAAAATATACAGTGAAAAAATGAACGAGAATTTCATTTTTCTAAATGTCTGTATTTATAAATGAGAGGCACCAAAGAGTGACCTCTATTTTTTCCTCTACAAAGCAAAAGAAGACCAACGATAGGTGATTCAAATATATGAGAAGAACGAAATAAATAACAGACTGAATACAATAACACAGATATATGGAGAACAAAAACAGATATCTAGTAAGCAATAACTTCTATTGAATAAATAAAATAGGTTGAATCTGTAAAATTGTGGAACTGAAAACAACTTGCTCGAATGGTGCTAGCTATCTCTAAGAAGAGATGTGGCTGCTATGTGCATCCATCTGAACAGAATGATTAAAATGAGGCTCCAGAAGAATTTTTAACATTACTCATGATTTCCAAAACCCTAGACATCGAAAAACTTAACCCTAGGAGATGAAACACCAAAAGTTATATTGGCCCCGATGGGTAAGTTGGTACCTCAACTTCCCGGGGTCGTAAGTTTTGCATACGACCTTCGTTTTAGGCATGTGATATCCCGTTGGAAATGTATTTTCGAGAACTACACATTATTTCATAAAACTCTGACTTCGTCTATAGTTTGACTATGGCAAGCCAAAAAAATATTGTTTAGGGCCTCAAAACGAACCTGGAAGTACAGAAAGATGCACTGACATGAAACCTTCCAAAATAGTCTAGTTGGATTAGGTGGGAAACCACCAATATCCACCTAAAAGCTGTGTAGGGATTCAAACATCCCCGAAAGTATGGAACCCATAATTACAAAGAATTACATAAAAACACGTTGAACTAAAACTGGCAAAATGATCCAATTGAAATAGGTGGGTGGCCACAAATATCCACCTATATTAAGAGATGTCCATTCCTAGCCTTAAAGAGTCATGATATTGCAGAGGAAGCAAAATGGAGGAAACATAAAATTCAATATATTGAATGGAAGGAAACAAAGATTTGGAACCTGGGCCTCAATGAATACTTCATCCAAGATCTTAATGAATAAATCAACAAGATGACCAGAGAAAAGGGGCACTGGAAAGCTTAGATTATAGAGATTGATGGTCTTAATTATAAAGTAGGGGTTAGGATGAAAAACTTGGAAGGGAATAAGGCTGATGTGTACGGTTCCACCAAAAATAGACTTGGTTACAAATGATTTAGGGCTGTGAAATTCCTCCCTAGTGTCAAAGATATATTTGATAAGCCCTTGTAGGAAAAGAAGAGGAGGTGTAGATATGGGATTTACAAGTGAATTGATGCTAGTTTTTATGGATAAGAGGATGAAAAGAATGATATCTTGGATAAATTTGAGAGACCCATGGAGGAGGATATGTGAGTTAGAGTGTTGAGGGAGTGGCGGAGGATCAATTCTATCAATAGATATAAGAGACCTCAACCCTTCATCAATTTCTATGTTTATAGTTGTTGATTGTGGGTTGGGGTTTGGTGTTCCTTCCTGTGGGGGTGTGAGGTTTGGGTTTTCTCCATGCTCCATGTTAATTAAGTATTCTATAATTTTGTAATGGAAAATATAGTTTAGATTTATTTTTTAAACATTTAAAAAAATTAGGAAATTTAAGAAAAAGTAAGTTGCATCCAAATTGATACCTAGAATCAACTCGAGATTATGGCATGAGAGTGTGGATGCCAAGTCAGAAAATTCATGGCAGGAATTTTCTCAATATCCCTTGAGAATGTGCATTGTGGTCATTCTATTAGTGAAATAGACCAATCATGCCCCTCTTTTTGGATCATATGCATAGGAATGTGTATGTGTTCCTAGAGCATGTGTGTGTTCCTAGGAAACATGTGCACTCTAGAATGCATGAACATTCCTAAGAACATGCACATTCTCTTAAGAGTGTGTATGTTCTTTTGTTGAGGGGATAACATGGGCTCCTCCATGGATGATAGAGGGATGTTGAGCCTATCACATCAAGAATGCATGCACATTTCTAGGAATTTATACACATTGCTATGTGAGTGAGTTCATGATCACCATGTTGCCACTTTTTTTCCACCAAGTTCGTGTAGACACCCTCTACGTTTTATCAAAAATAATTGAAATATGGAAATAAAAGAATAGGGAAATGAAAGAACACTACCCACACAAATAAACACAAGATTTACCCTAGGAAACCCAATATAGGAGAAAACCGAGCTTGAAGGTGATTCCTATGCTCTACTCTCTTTGTTTCAATTATGAAAATGCAAATGCAGAGGCATGGGAACCCACTATGGAGTTTCGTACGACATTGTGACCTGAAAGGATGTTATAGAATATTCCTTCTCCTTTGTCATTCTCTCAATATAGCACTCCTATATTTTTTTCTTAGTTATGGAACACATACAATACTAAATGATGGAACCCCTTCACCTCCTAGTGGATGAATATTTAACATGGCCAGATAATCATCTAGGATTAGGGTTTTGAAATTATTAACCCTGAATCAGTGATAAGGTTTTGGATCTTCTGTTGGGCACATGCCGATTTTCAGGAAAATTCCGTTTTTGGAAAGTGAAGCATAATTTGGAAAAAGACAACTGGCAGGAAAAGCAACACGTGCAGGGAAACACCACATGAAAAGGAGGAAAGCATGCAAGGCGCACATGGAGGAAAACCTAACCATGTTAGGGTTAGGGTTTTTGTAAAATATTGCAATGGCTAATAAGTTGTAATTTAGTATAAATAAGAACCTAGGAGGTCTAGGTAGAGGTTCTTGAACTTTGTTTTGTTCGGTTAGAAAAACTATTGTAAGATCTGATACCATTTTGTAAGTTGTTGAGTTGTAGGGGAGTCAAGTAGCTAGATATTGAGGTTTACATCACATGCTGAGGATCCTGGTGCAATCTAGTCATCCTCACATAGGTTTTGGAACCTGTTTTGTGATTGTATGATCAGAATTGTAGTGTGTGTGCCACCATATATTGCAAAAATCTAAATAAAAGAGCATAAGAATCCAAATCTTTGTGGACGTAGCCCAGGAGGTGGTTAACCACAGTAACACTTGTGTTATGTGTCGTGCTTATTGCATATTTACCTTATGTAAGTAGTTAGAATATGAATGGCTGAATGGATAATTATGTGATATATGTTATAGGTCAGATCTATTAGAATGCATGCTTAGACTTAATAGATGAATGGACCTTAATACTAATAAATTGAGTAATCAGTTTAAGGCTTGAGAAATATCAGTTACAATCCCAGATCCCCACTCTTTCCTAGAATGCAAGCACCTAAGAATTGTAGTCACCCATAGAACTGTCTTGGGTGAGACTATGTTGTACATTCTGTGTGTTGTGTTTCCTTCTAGTTTACCAGGAGGGTCGATGGTTTTAGAGGGTTTTGTTGGAAACCTGTTCAAATATGAGCCTGGGTCAGACAAGAAGTATATAGAAAGAGTAGTAACCAACAAATGGTTATGTTTTTTACTGGAGTTGCATGATATTGAGTGAATGGGATCCATCGAAGAAGCTTGTGGAGAATGAAGCATAGGAGAATGAAGGTATAAAAAGGAAATGTTTAGACCATGGAACCCAAGGAAGGAAGAGATCAAACGATGGTTGAAAACAAAGGAAATTTAATTTGTGTAGAAAGATAACAGAAACCCTAAGTAAACATTGTGAAAATACCTAGACAAATACATGTTTAGCGACTTGCATGAGGTATTTTTCTATGATTTCTCGCATGTGTTGTAGGAGTGGATATTGAGGATGAAATACAACCACACTACAAATTGAATCAGACAAATCGATTGGAATCATGTGGAGATCGTGTAGTTACAAAAAGTTAACAACAAATTCACACGTGTGGTAGATTTCTCGTTAGACAATATTGTTGCAGGGTTTATCACAAAATTTGCAGCAGATACCGTGAAGTCTTATAGTGCAGTAGAGAAGGAGTTTCTAAAAGTACTGATAGGTAGGTGTATTAGATCGATGTATACTTCAATCAAGATTTTACTATATAACAACGATGTTATGCCTATGGAAGTAGACAACTAAACTTCCTTACGTGCATGGGGGAAGGGGGGAAGCACTTACAAGAGGTGGAAAAATGGAGGAAGATGTGGATAAGGGAAAGAAGGAGGAGGCCATGGACCCAATCATGATGGAGCAAGATTATATCAAACAGATCATGGAAGCAGCTAGAAAGACATGCAGTGGAGTACCCTACCAATATAAGATGAATAATAAGAAGAGAGCCATAGCTGATAGAGAGGGCTTGGAAAGTGATGAAGAAGAGGTAGCGGATCTCTGATCTATGGATAAGATTGAATAAATCCTACGTTCAACATATGAAAGGAAGACAAGAGGTCCAATGGCATAAACAAAAGGCAAAATTCCCATCCATGTCAGTGTCAGTGTGGAACCCATAATCCCATGTATGACTAGTACACCAAAAAGAACACCACCATTTAGACAATTGAATTTTAGTGGAATAAATACAACACAAAACACATCCAAGAAAGGAGAAACAATTGGAGGAGCCAGTTCAAGAAGTAGTAGTCAAATATCTACACTATGTGGAGGTAGTAGTTCATCACAGTTCAAGATGGTAGGACATGATCCCACCATTAGGTTACTAGAATTTCAGGGAGAGGCATCTGAAGACCTTGAAAATGATTTTTTCACCTGTGAGAAGATATGGGAAGAAAAGAAGATCAAATATGATGAAACAAAACTTGCGTAGTTAGCTATCACATTGAGAGACCGTGCACTGGATTGGTACATGAGCCTAGTTGTAAACAATCCACCAGGAACAACGAGGACAATTGCAGATGTCAATAAGCTACTGATAAATGAATTTCAAAATCCTAGCTCAGAATATCAATACATGAATGAGATGATTGAAATCAGACAAAAACCAGGTGATTCTGCGTAGGAGATTGTGATCCAAATTATTTTCGACATGAAATGAGAGAGGAGATATAATAAAGAAATGCACAGAGATATCTCGGATATACAATAATATAAAATAAATGTATCAAATATGAAACCATAAACACAGAGATACATTAATACACAATTTTCTATTAATGAGCGAAAATGTACAAACACTGTAAAAATACAGAGTGAAAGACTCACTAGAATGGTGGCAGCTTATCTCTGAGAAGAGACGTGTCTGCTACTCGCATTC
>ML789763.1:249960-266820 GCA_009831015.1 Picea engelmannii | reverse complement strand
AACCATAAACACAGAGATACATTAATACACAATTTTCTATTAATGAGCGAAAATGTACAAACACTGTAAAAATACAGAGTGAAAGACTCACTAGAATGGTGGCAGCTTATCTCTGAGAAGAGACGTGTCTGCTACTCGCATTCACATGAAGATGATTATTAAAATGAAGCTCTAAGTGAATTTTTAACATAAGTAAAATCCAAAACTGTAACCCTGGAAGATGAAAAGCCAAAAGGTTTGCGGGCCCCGATGGGGGTAGTTGATACGTCAACTTCCAGGGGGCATAACTTTTGCATACTATCTTTGTTTGGGGAACTCGATACACTAAGTGAAAGGAATAAATGAGAAGAATGAATTTTGAATGTCCCAAGAGAGTTCCTTTGAAAGTCACTTGGGCCCCAAATCCCCAAAAAACGTCGTTTAGGAACTCAAAACAGCTCCAAAAGTTTGGAACCCGAAAAACTGTGAAGATTGAAAACTATTTTTTGAGCTTGCAGAATAGGTGGGTGGCCACCGATATCCACCTTGATCAATCCTTCATCCTTAGGAAGAAATGGTATCCATTGCATTGAGGTCACAGGGAGAGGAGGAAGCGTTTGTTGAATCTGAACCTTTGTGAGCTACTTTCCTTGCTGGAGAAGACACATTGCTTAGCTTGTTGAAGACTGTCATGAACCTGTTGTTGGGGAGGTTAGACATTTTTAACCAGCCAAGCTATCTGAGATGACTCTATGCAGAAGGAATCTTTGTGATTTTCTACAATCTTGTCAACCTGTTTTCATTGGATAGAAGGTGCTTGTACCAAAGATGCAGTGGTTGCAGTGTCCTTCTGTGCACCTTTTGAACAAATTGCGAAGAAGCTGAATTTTGTAGTATGAGATACTACCTTACAAAATTGTTTAGGTGGGATAGTAGTCAGTAATACCTTTGGTATTCTGTACAGATGAAACCACGAAGAAACAATGACACTGTGGGGTCAAGACTCATAAACACCATGGTGTTTCCACATGTATGGTTGGACCAAGAGAACATCACAAACATCTAGTGGAGTGTTGGCCCTTGACCAAGTTATGAGGATCCTTGGTCATGTTTGACCTATTTAGGGACTTTGACAGGCTATCAAAGGTGGAGTGCAAGTCAAAGTGGAGATTGAGGGATCTCAGCCCCTTGTTTAGGGATTTTTGGGCTTTGGGCTTATGTAATGGGTATGGGGATGTCGGCCCATGGGTTTACCCATGTTTAGGCCCACTTTGTAATGTATAAATATATGTCTACGCGATGTAAGAAGGGGGCATGAAGGATGATATAGGAATCTGTGTGATGATATGCTAAGTGCAAGTGGTAGTTGTACATGCTTTTTTCATACTGTGAGAAGCTTGCAAGGCTAAGTGAAAGTGGCAGTTAGAGACTGTGTAAAGGCTTTGTGTTGTGACCTAGCTCAAGGAAGGAGGATCTAGAAGAGTGTGCACAGATATCCTGTCCTATGGGAAGTAGGATCTCATGGCTCTGTGCGTGTAGAAGATTGAAAAAAGATAATAAAAGAGAATAAGAGTTGGTGGACGTAGCCCCGGGTTGGGGGTGAACCATGTATATCCTATGTTTCTATGATTTGTGTGATGTATTGATGTGTTTATATGTTTAATGGCTTAGATATTTGATATAGATGAATGATATATAGTTCTGTTGATGCTTTGTGCTTAATAATATGGGTTTATGCTAGATCTGATCTATGTGAATGTGCTTAGTACTTGAATATACTATATCTGGATGAATATTGTGCTGATCTCTTGTTAAGATTTATCTGCGTTGTGAATTAAGGATGAATACTAATGCTCTATAACTGCTAAGTTCTCTGTTAAGGTGTTATAATCACAAATCTGTGTCCCAGTTAAGGTTGTAGACACCGGAGTCCTGCAACCACCCCTGCCTTTACCTCATGTGAGATTGCATCTGCTTCGTAGGTGTTGTCAAAAGGGCCGGTAGCTAGGGTTTTTTTGGTGCATTGTTGAAGCATTGAACCCCAGATCTGCTCCTGTGCCAACAAATTGTTCTTTTGTCAGGACTGAAACTATGATTGCTGGGATCTGAAGAAAAGAGAAAGCTCCATGCGTAGATCTTTTTCCCTAGTGCGCAGTATTCTACTTGAGTTGTGAAGCTTTATGCTAAGAAGAGAAGTCAGATCTAAAGAAAAGAGGTAAGATATGAACGCCTTGTGCTTTGATAGAGGTAAGAACCGTGAAAATTTTTAAGATTTGAAAGATTTGTGCTCTGAGAAAAGAAAGATAAGTGGAAATTTTTGTTTCGACAATATGAACCTAGGTATATTTGATAAATTTTGTCCTAGCTTGAAAACTAGGGAAAAAATAGAAGAAAGAAGATTTAATATGAGTAGATCTGATAGAAATAATGAAAGGTATGTTATTCCTATGCATAGAAAGAATGTTTGGACTAACAAATGGATGGAGGATCCTAGAAATAATTTTTTGCAGGTTAGTCACTATGATCCTAGTGCGCAGTACAGAAAAGGTTGGGGATCGTTTAAGAGAAAGAGAGGATTAATTATTTGTTACAAATGAAGAAGACCAGAAAATCTTTCTAGGGAATGACCTGATAGAATACCTAGTTGTCTTTGCTATAAAGATATGGACCATGAAGTTTTGGATTTCCCTAGAATGATTACTAAGGTTGAAAGGATGAATATGAGATCAAAAAACCCCGAGGAAGATCAAGAAACCAAGACCATGGTAGAACCCCAGAAATAATAAGAGAATGTATTACTATGAATGAAAGAAACCCTGAATGGTCACATAAATGTCAAATTATCAAAGATCTTCAAAGAAAAAGAGTGCATAGAAACAAGAATAGGAGACTTCGACCTTGACTGTGTTCTGGATGAGGAAACATAGGTGAATATCATGACAGAACGAACCTAGGAAATTTTAGGAAATCCTGTTATGATTCCTTCATTGGGAGGCATAGGATTATTTAAAGGAAAGCCGATAACCCTATGTGTAAGACTCACCCAGATATCTATGAGTGCTCATGGAAATTAGACAGAGGAAGAATTTGAGGTTGTTAAATTCATTGAGAACAATGCCCCATTATCTATGTTGTTAGGAAAACCCTGGATCAAGAGAGATCAGATCCAGAGAAAAGAAGAAGAGGCCATAGAACAAATAAAACAAGAGTTAAAAGATTTGATGAGTAGGAGAATAGCGTGCTTGGTAGAAGAACAGGAGGACAAGTAGAAGCAACATAGGACCAAAGATCAGGTTTTCGAAGTTGGAAGAACACAAGAAGACTCACAGAAGAGTGGAGCACCTACCTCATACAAAGAAGAAGTATTTCCCTTGAATCCTACAAAAGAATATCAACAACGCAAAGTTACTATGCCAAAAGGAGATAAGAATCAGAATGGAAAGAAGAATATCGAGACGAAGATCACAGGGAAGAAGTCTAGAAAAATCAGTAAGAAGAAAGCAAGGATAGAAAAGTTGCAGACGGTTCCAGAGGGGAATTCGCATAAGGAAGGCTTGCAAAACTGGAACTTTGTTGGGATATCAGAACAACACAACATGGCACTTCACCATGGTGAAGCGATATGACCATTGGAAGCATTATAACTGGTAGACCGATGCCCAAATGATTAGAACAACAATGATGATCAGAAAGATCGTCATCAGACCGTTGGGACTGTGCCGCAACAAATAGACTTGCATTGATGAAGGATTCTCGCCCATTGGAGAGATATGTTACCTCGCTGTCTACTTAGTTCATGAACTATTGCACCAAGAACACTTTTGTGAATTGTATCCGCACAAATGAGAGAATTCATTTCTATCGCATTTTTTTTACTGAGATTTCACCACCTGTTCTATTGCATTGAGCATTCATTCATCGACCTAAGTTAGCCTATCAAGAGCGTGTATGTCGGATGAACTCAGTGAAGATGAAAAGTGTGTAGAAGAAGTCTTAATCGATCTAATGGATGAAAAGTTAATGTCCATAGGGATTCAATCTTCATCGACGAGAGGAGTGCAAGCCTCTCCACCAAATGCTCGTGGATCTAGACCATCCTGAGCCACAACCAGAAAATAACCAACCATCGACATGACTTGGCGAATGCAAAGTTAATATTGACTATCCTGCCTAACTACATCCCACCTTTGGTTGGAGCGGTGAGTCGTGACAGTGTCCCTAGAGATTTTGATTACACCCTAGTTACTACGTAACTCCTGAAGGGGATACATGCAGTTAGAACACAGGAGGATAAGATTGCGACATTAAAATTCAATGACTTCAACCTAGGGGACTGCAAGAACCATAGTATGCTTGTTCCTCATAGGTACTTGACTAGGACAAAGGGGAAGAACTCGAGGATAATCCCCCAACCATGGACTATGAACCTGACGCAGTCCACCATCTTGAATGTGATGAAGATTACATATTTTGGAAGGCACCAGGAGGTTAACACCTGTGTTAATATTATGCTATCGTGTTACCATGGAAGCTATATATGGCTCAACAGATGCATCACAGTATATCTGACATTGATCCATAGGATCATTGGATTGAGCATGTAGGGACCAGACCCACAAGACTTCTACCCAAGGACGGCTGTAGATCGCGCCCTGGCATAGAGGATTAGGGATACCTATGGTGATGTAGAAAAGGGGACGCGAGGCTACAAGGTAGCTTCCATATAGAATGGCGTAGTGTGTTTGGACTGCCAGCTAA
Source organism: Picea engelmannii (assembly GCA_009831015.1). Classification (NCBI taxonomy): domain Eukaryota; kingdom Viridiplantae; phylum Streptophyta; class Pinopsida; order Pinales; family Pinaceae; genus Picea; species Picea engelmannii. Next base: position 262,083 of record ML789763.1, on the reverse strand, counting down.
TTGCAGGAAAGCTAGTGAGAAAGAACAAGCCTACATAGGTCATGAGGTTCATTGTTGACCTCACTGGAAAATGTGTAGGACTCCATATGAACTGGGCGAAGTACTTATTCAACCAACTTGAATTGGATTGTCGCGAAGCTCAGGATCAGGGCTAAGAGTTCCATTTCAGTTGGTTGTTGATCCTCATAGCATTTACTTCCTGGGAGATGCTAGAAGGCGTGACCTTCTCGGACATTGATCCATTTGAGCCACCGTGAAGTTTTCCACACTCTGGTACTCGAGTGATATGGGAAAACAATGTCAGTTGAACGAGGTATTCCACACATACTATCTACAATTAAAGAGGGCTATTGGGGCTATCCCTCATATGACGTCGAGCACCTTGCACCGGTTCAAACCCCTCATGAAGTTCCACACAGATCAACACTTTATCTATATCACTGTGTGCGTAGACAAGAATAAAGAAGAGCTTCAGTCATACTATAAGCTCACAGAGGAAGACCTCGAAGAGATAACTAAGGACTAGTCTGCAAAGCTCCTTATTCCTGCTGACTCCGCAGAAATGTTTGATCCCAAACTAATTGGTAGCTTAGAGGCCACTCACAAAGAGAATGAAAACCATGGAACCAGTAGAAGGAAAAAGATAGAAGAGGTACAGAACCTGAGTAGTGCATCAGGCGAAACTTCTTCAAAATCACCTGGACGAGGAGATAATGATGAAGTAAATAAAGAAGAGACCAATGGAAAATAAGATCAACAAAAGAAAGGTGAAGTAACACCTCCTAGGGATCCTATTGATGAGGCTGATCCCTCTAAGAAAAGAAAGTTTCCCCCCATGAAACCTACCTCGCAGAAGAAATCAAGAGCTAGTAATACTAAGATGCATACTGTGCTCACGCTCGATGACTTCGATTTCATCATTGCAACCATATGAGATGCCTCACAGGATATTATGCAGAAAACAGAATCCAAGCAAGAAACCATGTATGAAAAAAATGAGATAGAACTAAGAGGGGTAAAGAAAGCCCTTCATTCCAGCCGCACAGTATCCACTACGCCCCCGTTATCAAAAGAACCAGAGTTGGGGGATGAACCTGCCCAACTCCACAGAATAGCTGATGCGACCGAAGCTCAGCTTTGTCGAGCGCAAGAAGAGAAATAATAGGCCACGGTAGCCTTGAAGCAAGCACAACAGGAAATGGTAGAGCAACAACGAGTTGCGTAGCAGGAGAAGGATGACCTCCACACCAAGTTCTAAGATGAGAGAGAAAAGATCCAACAAGAGAAAGATAAATTGCTCGTAGAGAAGCTCAGAGTCAAAGAAGCAGTCAATAGAGTCGTTCACTCTGTGACAGGCTTAGAGAAAAAGGCGGATGAACCAATAGAGCATCAAGTAGTGTAGCTTGCGGAAGCTATCCAACAGCTTCAACAGAGAATCTTCGACCTAGAGCTACAAACAATGCCAAGAACCCCACAAGACGTGCGAAACCAAAGAGAAGCCACTTCCCAGAGCACAGTTGAGAGGATCAGAGAAGTCACGATGGAATGTAAACAACTTAGCATTAGAAGTACACATACATATGAGGGACTTATTGAAGACCCTGAAATAAAGGTACCAGAGTCACAACTCCAAGAGGCAAAGTAGAAAGCAACGATAGTACAGGCACAGTTGAAGCTCCTGTCAGTAGTTGAAAGGATGAACCAATCCTAGGAACAATGCACTGTTCAACAACAGGTCCACAACATACAGAGAAAAGTCATGGAAGTGATTTAGAGGCTTCAACCAGTCCAAGATGAAGCGTGCCAATTGTTTGAGGAGATTGAAGGCCAAGGAGAAGAGATGGAGAAAGTATTCACTGCAGTCAAACAACTCTTAGAGGGACATGTCAATGAATCATTTATCTAAGAGTTCGTCGAGTAGGAGGCCTTGGTGCAGAAACAGGTCGAATAATCTTGAGTCAAGCTCGAGGCTTTTGAAGCCGAGCTACCGAGACCGAAGTGACTCAGGATGAGTCACATGTTAGTGTTGGGGGCCTGTTGGCCCTTGACCAAGTTTCGAGGATCCTTGGTCATGTTTGACCTATTTGGGGACTTCGACAGGCTGTTGAAGGTGGAGCACAAGTCAAAGAAGAGATTGTAGGATCTCGACGCCTTGTTTAGGGATTTTTTGGTTTTGGGCTTATGTAACGGGTATGGGGATGTCGACCAATGGGTTTACCCATGTTTAGGCCCACTTTGTAATGTATAAATAGATGTCTACGCGATTTAAGAAGGGGCTATGAAGGATGATATAGGAATCTGTGTGATTATATGATCAAGATGGATATCAGTGGCCACTCTCCTTTTCCAGCTGGCTCAAAATAGTTTTCTGACAATTTTGGCAATTTACTATTTTTAGCAGTTTTAACTTACAGGGCCATTTTGAGGGCCTAAATGAAGGTTTTTCAGGATATATCTCCTCGATGATAGCCAAATTCATGATTGATCCCCCAAAATGAATCTCCTCGACAATACCTTTCCAACGGGCTATCACATGCCTAAAACATAGATCGTATGAAAACATTACGACCCCGGGAAGTTGATGTACTAACTTACCCAAACGAGGCCCACATGACTTTTGGCGCTTCATCTCCTAGGGTTAGGTTTTTGGATGTTTAGGGTTTTTGGAATTCTTTTTTATTGTAAAAAGGCCTTCAAAGCCTCATTGTAATCTTCTTCTTGTGAATGAGCATAGCCATCACATCTCTTCTCAGAGATAAGCCGCCACCATTCTAGCAAGCTTGTTTCCGCTGCATTTTACAGTTTCAACTTATTTCATTATTGAATAGAAAACAATTTTTACTATATCTCTATTATTTTGTGCTAAGAATCTGTTAATAATCTGTATTCATTTCATTTTTCTCATAAAATTTGGATCAGTGGTATTAGAGCGGTCTGCTCCTTGTCGTCTTAATGCATGTCCCCAACGAGGTCATAGTACAAAGAGTTGGGTCTTGAGCTTGTTTCTCTTGAGGAAAAAATCTCTCACATGCCCAAGTGACCTCTCATGGTAGGATAAAATAAATATGACAAGGTAGGAGATCCTTTCAAACTATTGATTGAAGAAGCCCTCACATAACAGAGGAACAAGATGATGGATAGTTTCGCACAAATCCTTCGGTGACTACCAATGTGACACATCTTCTTCGAAAGGAGGTTCCACCCCCTTCAAGGTACAAATAAACTTCTATATTCCTATATTTGAAGTTTAGATAGACGCAGATGTTGTAGACAAGTGGTTGAAGCTGCTAGAAGGGTATTTTTCTGTCCATAACTTCTCGAATAGAGAAAATATTACTTTTGCACTCTTCAAATCCATTCCCCATGTCAAATATTGGTGGGAAACCTTCTATGAGCAAAAGGAAATAGAGGAAACCTCATTGTTTTCAATCACGATCACCTGGGAATCTTTCAGGGATTCTATTAAGGAACAATACTACCCTGTCAGAAGTTATGATGACCTGTATAAAAAATGGACCACACTATGGAAAGAAAGAGACCAAGAATTGCTAGACTGAGCCCCCAAAATGAATATCCTCGACAATACCTTTCCAATGGGCTATCACATGCCTAAAACAGAGATCGTATGCAAAATTTACGACCTCGGGAAGTTGATGTACTAACTTACCCAAACGGGGCCCACATGACTTTTGGCGCTTCATCTCCTAGGGTTAGGTTTTTGGATGTCTAGGGTTTTTGGCATTCTTGTTTATTGTAAAAATGCCTTCAGATCCTCATTGTAATCTTCTTCTTGTGAATGAGCGCAACCGTCACATATCTTCTTAGAGATAAGCCGCCACCATTCCAACAAGCTTGTTTCCGCTGCATTTTACAGTTTCAACTTATTTCATTATTGAATAGAAAGCCAATTTTATTGTATCTCTGTTATTTTGAGCTAAGAATCTGTTAATAATCTGTATTCATTTTGTTCTTCTCATAAAATCTAGATCATGATGTGCTAAGTGCAAGTGGTAGTTGTACATGCTCTGTGCATACTGTGAGAAGCTTGTAAGGCTAAGCGCAAGTGATAGTAAGAGACTCTGTAAAGGATTTGTGTTGTGACCTAGCTTGGGGAAGGAGGATCTAGCGGAGTGCGCGCAAATATTTTGTCCTATGCGAAGTAGGATCTTGTGGCTATGTGCATGTAGAAGATTGAAAAAATATAATAAAAAATAAGAAGAGTTTGTGGACGTAGCCCTAGGCTGGGGGTGAACCACATATATCCTGTGTTGCTATGCTTTGTGCGATGTATTGATGTGTCTATATGTTTACTTGCTTATTTCTTTGACATAGATGAATGATAGATATATTTTTTGATGCTTTATGCTTAATAATATGGGTGAATGGTATATCTAATCTATGTGAATGTGCTTAGTACTTGAATATACTAGATCTGGATGAATACTGCACTGATCTCTTGTCAAGATTTATTTTCACTGTGAATTAAGGCTGAATACTAATGCTCTATAACTTCTAAGTGCTCTGTTAAGGTGTTATAATCACAGATCTGTGTCCCAACTAAGGTTGCATACATTGGAGACCTGCAAGCACCCCTACCTCTACCTCGGGTGAGACAGCATCTACTTTGTAGGTGTTGCTGAAAGGGCCAATAGTTAGGGTTTTATTGGTGCATTGTTGAAGTGTTGAACCCTGGGTCCGCCCCTGTGCCAACATGGGGAAACATCACATAATACCTCATCCTTGAAGGGATGGATGTCGTATGACAATCGACACTGTTGGCTGACACAAAGATATCATCCTTGGTGAAGCCACCCGATGTTGTATGGTTGTGGGTGTGGTGTTGTTGACAATCCCAAATCTTTGACAACCTCTGCTGAGATGAGGCTCTTTTGTCTTCCACTATCAACAATAAAATGCAGCAAGGTCCTCTTCACCCACATTTGTGAATGAAAAAGGCACTCCCCCTCTTTAGGATCTATTGGTTCCTCTGGTTGAATTGTTGCGGTGACGACAATAACAGTGGGGTCTGCATTGATGATCTGTCTTTTACCAGTATTTTCGTAATCATATTCTGAATTAGGGTTATCAGGGTTCGGCTCCTTTTCTTTGATCTCGGCCACCAATGACTATTTTGAGTGAAATTCATCGATGTTGTTCCAGGGGATTTTGTGGAAATCACACCATTTTCCAATGTCCTTCTTTGTCTTCCCATGACCCTTCTTTCCTTGTGGATTAGACTGGTTTTTAGGAAGCTAACGTTAGAGTTTTCTTTAGCATACTTTGGTTGTTGCATATTTGCAGACCTGAAATCTCGTTTGTTCTGGTTCTTAAACTTCTGCTCAATTTTAACAACATATCGATAAGAATAACTGAGTGATGAGATGTCCAAAAAATCCATTTCAGTTTGGATGTATCTATGTAGAGCCCCACGGTATTTCAGAACCAGATGTCGCTCGGAGTCTTTGATACCCATCTTGGTGCGTAAGGTATGGAAGGTATTGGTGAACTCTGAATCTTCTTGGCCCCTCTCTTGCCACAGTGTGGTCCATCTCATGTACTGGTCTTTATAGTTTCCAACAGGGTAATATTGTTCTTTCACCGCATCCACAAAAAAATCCCAAGTGGGCTCAACCCCATATATCCTAGATTCCTCTGTGGATAATTTCTCCCAGTAATTTTCCCACTAATGTTTGACATGGGGGAGAGCCTTAAGGGGTGTGAAGGTGATCTTTTCCCTGTCGAAAAAATTGTGAATAGAGAAATACCCTTCTAGCAAATTTAAACATTTTTCAATGGCATCCGCATCTATCTGACATTCAGATACAGGAATGTCAAAATTAACTTGTACCTTGAAAGGAGAGGTTCTTCCAAATTGGTCGCTTGATGAAGACATTCCTATTATTATTGACAGGCGTTGATGGATGTGGGAAAAATTCTCCATCATTTCGTTCCTCTGTCGCGTGATAGCTTAATCAAGCAATAGATTAATAGAATCTTCTGCTCCATCATTTTTGTTTTCATCCACCATGGAGAGATTTATGGGCATGCGAGAGAGATTTTCCTCAAGAGAGACAAGCTCGAGGCCCAACTTGCTATACTCAGACCTCGTTGGGGACATGCACTGAAAAATGATCAAGAGCAACCTGCTTTGATACCATTGATCCAAATTATTTTTGAGAACAAAATGAAAGAAGAGATATTACATTGAAATACACATAAATATTTCCAGAAACAAAGAAATACAGTAATACATGATTTCTATTAATGAAAGAAATGTACAGAGACTGTAAAAATACAGAGTGAAAGACTCACTAGAATGGTGGCATATTATCTCTGAGAAGATGTGTTCGTTACTCGCATTCACAAGAATATGATTATTACAATGAGGCTCTAAGGGCTTTTTTAACATAAGGAAAATCCAAGGCCCTAACCTCGGAAGATGAAAATCCAAAAGTTTTGCGGGCCCCGATGGGGGTAGTTGATACGTCAACTTCCAGGGGGCGTAACTTTTGCATACGATATCTATTTGGGGCGCTCAATAAACCATTGGAAATTTCTAACCGAGAAGAATGACTTTCTATTGGCCCAAGTGAGTGCCTTGGGCTATCATCTAGGCCCCAAATCCGCAAAAAATATCGTTTAGGGCCTCAAATCGGCCCCGAAAGTTTGGAACTTGAAAAACTGCTAAAAAACTGCCAAGATGGAACACTGTTTTTCGAGCCCATGGAATAGATGGGTGGCCACTGATATACAATAGGAACAACAATGATAATTGCAGATGTCAATAAGCTACTGATAATAATTTCAAAAACCTAGCTCAGAATATCAATACATGAATGAGATGATTGAAATTAGATAGAAACTAGGTGAGTCTGCATGGGAGATTGATCAGAGGTTCAAATGGTTGAAGGGTAAGTTGAAGTATGTCATGAGTGACATGTAGCATAGACATATATATTTGAATTCACTATTACCAAACTTGAAATACCCATTAAGACAACTGAATTTTCAAACTCGGGAAGAGGCTCTTCAGGTATCCTTACAACTGGAAGAGAACCAGTATCAGAAGATGGATCTAGACATAGAAGAGATAAAGGAGGATATGAAGAACCTCACATTTCAAGTGAACCAGAATAAGGGAAAAGATAAAACAGAATTTTTTTGGTGTACCACATGCAAGACACAAGGACACCACAAGAATGAGTGCCCAACTTTTGCGTAGTACATGGAAATAGGGCTACCAAACCCCTTTCCAATAGGAGAACCATGGTGCAATATCTGTAAAACACATGGGCATGATCCATATCATTGTCCAATGATGCAGAATTACCATACAGTACCCAAGAATTCATACTTCATTTTTTGCAAATCGGTGGGTTATGATGACAAAGATTGTAGGACAATGGACTTGATGAGGAAAATAACTTCGGATATGTATAGGGTGCAGGCATAAATGATGACACGGAAAGATTCACCGTAGTTCAACTAGGTACCACCTCCATATAATAATGCGCGGCCGCAGTACAACACTACACAACCTCAGTATAATAACACACAATCACAATATAACTCCGCGTAGTATAATCAGGTGCCTCAGTACAACACACCACAAGGAGATCTAACTAGCTACAGAGGTGGAGGACAAGGTAGAGGAGTATTTGGAAGAGGTAGAGGTCTAGTAGTGTGCCACAAATTCCAAAAACCAAGACATTATCCAAGGGAATGTCCACTTCCACATGTTACATGTATGTATTGTCGCGCAACATACCATGATACAGAGGAATGCCCAACACTTTTGGGGAAGATTGAAGAAAAAAGGAACTAGAACAATCATAATGTTGAGTGGATCTCTGTAAAATCTAGGGATGATGGAAGAAATATCAACATAGTCACACGAGCAGGATCTAATACAAGACCCAACACAGTAAGACATGACCTATTGCAACACCAATGGGTGAAGAAGAATACTGAAACACAGATGCAGTTTGATGCACGGAAAGAAAAATAAACATTCAAGGAGGCCAAACGGAAGTTTGTCAAACAATATGTTGCGTCTACATCAGCTGCACAACATACTCAGAACGTACCCATGTAAGAGATGCCTTTATCAATCAATCACACCAGTGAAGCACCACCTTTAGTGCAAGTAAGTACCATAAAGACTTTTTTGCAATCCTGTGTTAAACTACTGAATGATCCATCATCTGTTAAATATTTTCAAAATATGTTATAAAGATGTAACACAAAGGAAGAGAGGAAGTTCAAGCAAAAAATAGTCAATCACCTCCATACAAGAAGGAGGACAAGCAGAGAATTCAGACTGAATGCTAACATTGGATATTTCAATATGGGAGATATTATACTAGATTTAGGCTCTAAGGTAAATGTGTTACCCAAGAAGACATGGCCGTGTATGGGAGAGCCCATACTAAGCTATTCACCTATCAAGTTGAAGTTATCAAATCAACACAGAGTTATACCAATTGGAAGGCTTAATGGTGTGACATTAGATCTGGATGGAGTGCGCACTAAGGTAGACTTTGAAGTGATAGAGATAGTAGATGGTACAACACCTTATCCAACATTGCTTGGAATGGATTAGGAATTTTATAACTAGGAAATAATCAACTTGAAGACAAGGACGATGAAATTTGAATCAGGAGAATACATAGTTATTGCATTGTTAGACCCTTCAGAAGGGGAAAGGTTTGTAGAATGAACTTGTCTGGATTTGAAAAACAGTTATACAGAACCACCGCACACGAATAATATTATGTTAACCCAACTACAGATGGGGTACTCAGCTGGAAGAGCAACACAACATGTGATTCTGATTCAAAGACAGGTTTGGAGAATTGGCAACAAAGATTGCATGAAGTTTCCACAAGAAGGTGCACAAGAATATACAGTGCAGTAAGCTGGGTTGGCACAAAAATAAGAGAACCTCCTATTTTTCATGGAATGAATGATTTAGAATAATTTATGACCAAATATGAAGAGGAAGTATTAGAGAACCAAAGGCTCTTATCCCTTGACATTTAACTCAATGCTACACATACAATATGGTGGGTTGTGCATAAAGAAACAATTCAATACTGGTACCAATGTAAGAGGTTACTGCACATCAGATTCGGCGCAGAACAAGGAAACAATAAGATGCAGAGATATGATGGACAAGGGACACCAACAAAACATTTGGATAAATGCAATACAAAATGGAGGATGACACCACTAGAAGAATGGCATCATCACTTCATCCACACATTGGAAGGAATTCTAGAAAACTGGTAAGTAGACCAGGAATTGCATAGAGGCACTGCAGAAAGGACAACATTACAACATAATTTTATAGTAACTTTCTCATTTGAACATGAGAACCCCAACATGGATTCATCACTGAAGCAGATAATAGGTGTGATATTTATTGATGAACCAGAGGTTGAACTCATGAAAAAATACAAACAACAGAATAGACAGACATTGAAAGAACTATTGTCATGCTATCATGTACAACAAGAAGAACTTGATGAAGATGACCTGTGCAACATTCATATTATAGAAGTTGAAGGTGAAAGAGAAGTGGAAGGTATATCCTTAGAGTCAGAATTATTTGTTGCGCTAGTCAAGGTGCAGAAAATCAACATTGGGACAACGGAGAATCCAAAAATGGCTAGCATTGGGGACTACTGGGATGAACAAACAATAGAAAGGATACCAGAGTTACTGCGCAAATATAGTGACCTATCCTCGATGAACTTAATAGAGATGAAATACATAGTAGGAGAGATAGGAGAGATGAATATACCTCTCAAACCTGAGGCTAGATCTGTCAGACAAAGACCTTATAGACTAAATCCAATATATAAGAAGAAAGTGAAAGCACAAATTGACAGAATGTTTGACGCTAGTATCATAGAACCAATGGAGGAATCTAAATGTGGATAATCCCTATTGTAGCACCCCCTTTCAGCTACCATTGATTAATTGCTAATAAGAGAAGACTATAACACCACTTTGCACATAACTCATACAGGTATTATTAATCCCATGCATTTAAACAAATAAACACATTCTACACAAAGTATTCATATGAGTTACTGCCATAATTAACAATCAATATCATTTCATACTAATTCATATACATAGCGGAAATCATGATAACATAAGCAGTAGAGTCATGCAAAACATGATTACAACATAATCATATACTTATCTTTTTAATAGTGGTAAAATCCACAATCCAAGTGCAGGCCTTCCATGAACCTCCCAGCCTTAGACCACACTGCTCATCAGCTAAGCAGTGGGTCACCCCCGAGATGGGACTAAGCTCCACCCCAAGACAAGGAATCCTAGGCTAGGCTGAGGTTACAGGGAAAACAACACACAACCACAAGGAAGGGATTCTCTCCAAGGAACCTCCAACGCTCACTGCCCATAGATCCTCATTCCCCACATGCCTGTTCCACCCCAGGAGTATACACTTTCTCTATCACCTGGACAGTCCTTCGGCTGCTAATCTCCCTTGCCTTGGGTTATAGGAACAGGCCGGATCGGAAGTCTCCGGGATCTATGGAAGCTACAAGGTTCCTTCAAGGAGTTCTCTCCTTCCTCTGCGCACTCTCTCACCTGGAGGGAGTCGCTCACAGGTCCAACAACCTGTTCTTCCAACTTCAACCACCTCTCTCACTTGCAGAGAGTGTTGTACAAACTGGCCAACAAGCCACATAGGATCAAACACTACACATCCACCACAATCCACGGGAATCTAAACACGAACACCCCAGGGAAGTTCCAAACAGGTGAAACAGTATAACCAGGCTTAGCAGGGACAAGACACTTCCGTTTTCTCAATTTGAAAACATGGGATAGACTCACCCTCTGGATTCTCAGGGATGCATGATGAATCATCCACGTAGGGGTCGATTCAGACTCCTCGATTTAGAACAGAGAAGGGGCGTACCAACTTTCCAGAGAAAACATAGACTCTTTCCCAAATCCACGCAGGCTTCTCGTTCAGGGAATATACACATCGGTTTTCTCAGAGCCAGACACAGACTTTTGGAATCACAGGGACATACGAAGGTTCTCTATAGGAGTCGGGTTGGTAGTACTATCCAGGGCTCCGTACGCGTTCAAACAATCGGGTAGAATGGGGGAGGAACCCTTCTCACGACTCACCCTGGCCATTTTATTCACATGCGTCAGGGTTGACACTTTTCGCCCATGAAACTACATGCATTCCACCATCACGCATCTCCCTTGTATGTTCTCCCCTTGCCAGAAACTTAGGATAAAACATAAAATGCACATGTCTTTTGGGATAATATTAAAATATTATTCCCAGGCTTAAGCCCCCTAGGCTTAGCCCCTAGGTTCAACACTTAGCCCCTTTTTCCACCTTCCAGCCCCTAATTCCTTACCCACTCTATGGATGCTTAGTCCCCCTTCACTCATTCATCGTGGTCGGTCTGCACATGGCGGTGTTTATATTTTATTAATTGTTCTGCGTGATTACATATACAACAACATGCCCTTGGCCTTCAACACTCAGGCTCCCTGGCCTAACAAACACATAAGCCTCCAGCTTATAAAAACTTGGCTCACCAGCCTATAAAACATAATTACAATTCATTTCAGAACATGGTTTACAATGGGGCTCGGCCTTGGGGACACTACAATCCGCCTCCCCTTATTTTTGCACTGTCCTCAGTGCAACTTTACACAACATCTGGAGGCTTTTGAAAAATCTTAAAAAAAATGCGGTTACTCTTCCCACATAACATCTGCATGCTCCCATGTCGCGTCCTCAGGACCATACCAGGTCCACTGGACCCTTACAAGCTCCATAGCTCGATTCCAGAGTTGTTTTATTTTCTTGTCCAATATGCGCACATGATGCACTTGCAGGACACTTTCTGGTTCCACCTGAATCATATTCCAATCGACTACATGATTAGCATCAGGTATATATATTTCTTATGTAATGAAATATGAGACACCTTAGGTACAGTCATGGATGCAGTAATGAAACCATATATGCAATGTATATGTATGTATATACAAACAAATTCAATAACATTAAAACTGTATACAACATACACAACATAGAATAAATAGAGAATT
>ML789763.1:230903-248987 GCA_009831015.1 Picea engelmannii | reverse complement strand
TCATTATTTCAATTTTCTGAACATAAAATTTTATGTAGTCTCCATTCTTGTGACTACCTGGCTTGTAACTTTCCTGTTGCAGTGTTTAACAATTCCTAAAATGTTCTCAATTTCAGGGGTTAGCAACATTTCAGCCATCAACAGAATTATTTCCATACAATAATATATATGCATGTACTTACCAAACATATTCAACCATTGCACTTAGTATGCAATTATATCACTTATTATGCATGAGTGCGATTCTCAATGCATTCTTATTCAATGCACCTTGCATTGAATTACATAATGCTCTCTATCTCAGTCATGTATCTCACCATCCATGGGTTGGAATTCTGGCCAATGTGTTGCCACATTATCCATACACTTCCTATTATCTTTCCAAATAATTGGTTGCCTTCCTTTCTGACCCGAACACTACACCAAGAATATAATTCTGCAGTATTCCTTAGTGTTAGAAAAAAGGTTTCAACCCAAGTTTATTCAAAAGTAGGAAGCTTCTGGTACCTGGTGTGGCTCATAATCTTTCCATATATGTACCTTTCCATATCCAACCATGTCCTGGTCTCATACATGACTAGCTTTCTTGCATTCATTCTTGCAACAAGTTCTTATCTTTTAATTCTTTGGTTATTACCCCATAACCAAATTAACATGACATTCTACTATGTCAATGTGTGCATTCAGAAGCTAAAAAGCTTTGAATTAACATAGGCCTACAACCTTTACCACATCCAGTGGTATGCATTCAAATAATATAATCATGTGATTTAATAACATATCTCTGGCTGAGGAAATTCTTACCATAATTTCCTTTCAACAATTATGCAAAAGAGTGATAAAACTCATACCTACATGACTGCCATTAAAATTATACTACTTGAATATCTGATAGCAGTAGAAGCTTTCATGCTTCTTTTATCAGACTTATAACCAACTCTTTAGCTCTCTGTTGCTTCCTTCATGAGGTAGCAAAATTACCAACAACACATGCGACATGCAAGCATTCTTTCCTTGGGCTGGCCAAACAAGCCATAACATACTTGCTGCCACAAATTGCAACAACTTCTTTCTCCCTATAACCCTTTTTCTTGTGGATCCCCGAAGCATTCAATTCTTCCAAGATTCCTACTAGTTTCTCCTACATGGCCACTGGCAATGACCACACGCCTATCCAAAAATGCGTTTCAGGATTTTGCGTATCGGGTGTTTCGATATGACTCACCCTCGACTCTCTTTATCCTCGAAATTTGAAACAAGAGTCTAGCGCATCCTAGATCTTCCTTTAACTTCCACCAGTGTGACCTCTAGCGAAATTCAAGGATTAGCTCTCCTCCTTTCTCCCGAGGTCCGAACTCCCGAACCCCTGTTGCCTCAGATCAAAGGTCCACAGCTTTTCGGGTTCGACGGTCCCGGTCAATTCCTCGCGAATCAACAATTCGCATTTCGGGGTTTCGAAAAATAGTTTCCCCTACTTTTCTTCTGGTCTCTAATTTTCCGAAATCTACGTGAGTCAGATCCAACAAATCAAAGCTCCTCGTAATTCAATGGTGTGGATCCTTTTTCTCGTGGATCGGGACTTCACGGTTCACGAAATTAGAAAGCAGTTCTCTTCCCTCTTTCAACTTCTGTCTTCATGAAATTCAAGTGTGTCAAATCAACAGCTGACACTCACCATGATTCAATGCTCTAGATCTTTCCTCGCGAATCGTAAGTTTGCGTTTCATGATTTTTGAGAACAACTTCCTCTGTTCTCCCAACTTTCAATTCTCCAAATTCCCGATGAAAGGAATCAACGGTTCGATCTTCCCTGAGATCGACAGTTCAATACCTCCCGTGAGACTTCGAGTACTGAATAACTCTTAGCATTATCTTCCTCGCATTTGGCTGGATCCGATGGCTCACGGGTTTTTGGCACTTCTTCCTGGAAGCACTCCACCATCCGATTCTATCCTCGTTAATCTCTTTTCGTGATTCGGGACTTGGAGTGACCAAGAATTTGGCCTGCGCTCCAAGTTCACGATCCCTGAATTTAAGAAATGATCCAATGGTTCAAACCAACCATGATCAATGACCCACTTTATTCTGGATCCTAGAGTGGCGAGTTTCTCCATCCACTAACCACCTTCCAACGTCTGGCTATCTTACGGTCCCCACGATTTCGCGAGTTCTCCACGGAGAATTCTGACCGTTCGTTCAAATTCTAAATGACTTCTTTCCAAATATCTTGGCATCAATTCTTCTAGAATTGACTTCCTCCCTAACTTGAAGGATTTCGAATAATTCAAAGGCTTCGATGGTGTTTTCCCTTCCGAGCTTCAGTTAGTGAAATTTTAACTTCACCTTGCCGCGCACTTGCGCTCGACGTGTGAACTTGCTCGGGTTCTCTCAGAGATTTTAACTTAATCAGTCTCAAAGGGACTTGACCCTTCAGTGTTTTCCAAAGACTTTCTGGTGTCCTCCTGGCACCCTCTACGCTCGTCTCCTGGAGTCTTTCGAACTTAAAACAAGTTCCCTCTATAAGCACTCCTTGCGCTAGATATGCGCACTCTTCATACCAAAAGTTCCACGCTATCTCTTCTGAGCTTCGTTTTCTGAACTAGAAGAATTATGTGTCTCTTCCATTTCTTTGCACTTTGTGGCAATTCAAATCAGTTCTGGCACTCGTCAACCTTCTGCAATACAAATGCGCAGACGATTATAATTTTCCAAGCCTTTGTTTCTTGACAATTCCTCATCCTTCATAACAATCGATGTTAAGAAAATGTTCCAATTTCACGACTTTTCCGAGCTCTGCTCGACTCTACAATTTTCGGGTTTTTGAAACTTTCATTTTCGACATTTCGATTCACGGGACTTTGGGTTTTCGGCACCAGGGAGTTCATTTTGCAGTGACTCCCAACCTTTTATCATTTCAATTCCCGAATTCCAAAAATTCGGTTTCCTTATTCTCCGGGCCCACAACATAGTTGTCGTCCTTAAAATCCGCTACGATTCTTCTGTCTTCAGAGATTTTGGGACTTCGGGTTTCGAGGTTTCGGTCCATGAGGATTTTAGACTTGCTTTCCTTCCCAAACCCTGACTTCCAAAATTCCGACTTACTTTACCCTCCGGGCCCACATAGCACAATGGTCACCCACAACTACGGTGGCACATGGCACATTAATGAGGGCCCATGTCACTTTTTAACGACGTCATCGGTTCCACCACTCTCACTCTCTCAGTTCCCATGTGATCGCGGGTCATGATCACGGTTCAAATAAATGCAGTGACTCTTTGTATTTCGCGCCTCGGCGCTACAGTGATGTCAAACCGTTCGACTTTTCAACCACCGAACCCCGACAGGGCTAGGGACCAGCCAATAGGGACAAATCCCTACAGGGTTAGAAAATGGCCAATGAGAACAGGCCCCGTCGCACGGTTAAGTGGAGTACAGGTGGCAGAGGGGAAATGCAGCATGGTAGACAACAGAACAAGAGGGGGCCCCATTTCACATGCCACACTATTCCGGACCCCCCCCCATTAAAGGTAGAATGGCAAGGGGGTTTCGGAATCCAACTGAGCACCATTGATCAAGGTGAAATAATCTTGACCGTTCGAGAGTTGTGCGTCCAATTTCGGACCCCCCCCCCACCATTAACGACAGAATGGCAAGGGGGTCCCGGAATGAAGCCTCAACCGTAGATCTGGGCGGGTGGACTCTGGCCGTCTAGATCTTCTCGCTACTTACCTTAATCCACATTCGCGCCCCAACTTAAATCCGAACTCTCTTCCTCACATCTAATGGTCATTACAACCCTTGAGATTCCCCGAAGGAATCTTGTCCGTTCATCGGGATTTAACCACATGCTCACATCTACCTATTATAGGTCAGGATTTATTAAGGCAAGAGCCTGACCTCTCATCAACGGAACTCTCGAATCCCTGATTCTTGTGCAATTCCAAAGGGCTTAAACTCCGTGCACAACTTCCAGATCTAACGGTCACGAGGGCTCACCTTCCCTCCCGAACAGATCCTAAAGATCCTACACTTCTGGTGTGGAGTCCTCTCTCCCTGTGGACTTATACCACACTGGTTGCGGTTTCATAATGCCGCTATCCATCCTAAGCTTTAAAAACTTGTCAAGTAACTCCTTGACACTTTGGAGAAAATCAGGATCCAAAATTGGCCTTCCAGACCCAATTTCCCCTCGCATTCATGGTCCAAAAACCGCTCCACTGGCCCATCTAGGCTCAGTGTCGAAACCTTGGCTCTGATACCAAACTGTAGCGCCCCTTTTCTGGCTACCAGGGTTTAAATGCTATTAAAGGAAGAATATAACACCACTTTTCACATAACTCATACAGGTATTATAAATCCCATGCATTTAAACAAATAAACACATTCTACACAGAGTATTCATATGATTTACTGCCATAATTAACAATCAATAACATTTCATACTAATTCATATACATAGAAGAAATCATGATAACATAAGTAGTAGAGTCATGCAAAACATGATTACAACATAATCAGATACTTATCTTTTTAATAGTGGTAAAATCCACCAACCAAGTGCATGCCTTCCACGAACCTCCCAGCCCTAGACCACACTTCTCATCAGCTCAGCAGTGGGTCACCCCTGAGCTGGGACTAAGATCCACCCCAAGACAAGGAATCCTAGGCTAGGCTAAGGTTACATGGAAAACAACACACAACCACAAGGAAGGGATTCTCTCCAAGGAACCTCCCACGCTCACTACCCACAGATCCTCATTCCCCACATGCCTGTTCCACCTCAGGAGTATACACCTTCTCTATCACCTGGACAGTCCTTCGGCTACTAATATACCTTGCCTTGGGTTACAGGAATAGGTCGGACTGGAAGTCTTTGGGCTCTATGGCAGCTAGAAGGTTCCTTCAAGGAGTTCTCTCCTTCCTCTGCGCACTCTCTCACCTAGAGGGAGTCGCTCACAGGTCCAACAACCTATTCTTCCAACTTCAACCACCTCTCTCACCTAGAGAGAGTGTTGTACAAACTATCCAACAAGCCACATAGGATCAAACACTACACGTCCACCACAATACACGGGAATCTAGACACGAACACCCCAGGGCAGCTCTAGATAGGTGCAACAGTATAACCAGGCTTAGCAGGGACGGGACACTTCCGTTTTCTCAATTTGGAAACATGGGATAGACTCACCCTCTGGATTCTCAGGGATGCATGACGAGTCATGCACGTAGGGGTCGATTCAGACTCCCCAGTTTAGAACAAAGAAGGGGCGTACCAACTTTCCAGAACAAACACAGACTCTTTCCCAAATCCACGCAGGCTTCTCGTTCAGGGAATATACACATCGGTTTTATCAGAGCCAGACACAGACTTTTCGAATCATAGGGACGCACGAAGGTTCTCTGCAGGAGTCGGGTTGGTAGTACTATCCAGGGCTCCGTACGCGTTCAGACAATTGGGTAGAATGGGGGAGGAACCCTTCTCACGGCTCACCCTGGCCGTTTTATTCGCATGTGTCAGGGTTGACACTTGTCACCGATGAAACTGCATGCGTTCCACCAGCACGCATCTCCCTTGTATGTTCTCCCCTTGCCAGAAACTTAGGATAAAACATAAAATGCACATGTCTTTTGGGATTGTTATCACGCCATAATTTATGGGAATCAACTGGTGACTCAGATATTATCTGTCTCTAGTATTTTTGTTGACAAATGATTTTTCATTCTGAAAATAATTTGAAAAGAAAAAGAGAAAGAAAAAAGAAAAAAAGGAAAAAGAGAAAGAAAAAAAAAAGAAAAAAAAAAGAAAAAAGAGAAGAAGAAAAAAGAAAAGATGGCATAAAAGAATTGAATTGAGAGCCCCATGCAATAATAGTAACTTGGCCATACCTTTCAAGCATGGCCAAGTTCTTTTTAAATTTAAATGTTTATAGGGTAGTGAATAAATCTGACCAGACCATCTAATCTTGGTCAGATAGCCCTTAGGTTAGATTAGTGAATAAATCTGACCAGACTGTCTAATCCTGGTCAGATAGCCCTTAGGTAGAGTAATTTCTCAACCCAACAGTTTAATCTGGGTTAATTGTCCTAGGAAGATAGGTTAGCATGTAGTTAGTTGTTTCATTTGTTTCACCCCAATGAGACCAGCTTGATGAAAATGCTACACCATGTCTCAAATGCCTAAGAATAGTTTGGTCAAATCCCCTTAGTGGTGTTTATGTGAAAAGTTTGGGAAAAACCCGGAAGATGCACTTATCCTAAGTTTTCCCAACACATATTTCTCCGCTCCTGATTTATGCTCCATGCATTTTTCAACGGTCCAGATCATGGTGCCCAGATCTACGATGCACAGAGCATTTCAGACCCCCCTCGACCGTTCTGCTTTTAACTGGGGGGGGGTCCGAAATTGGTAATAAGAATTGCGCACATTTGGACAGCCCAGGGACGGGCGCCTAAATCAACGGTCAAGATTGGATTCCAGACCCCCCCATCCATTCTGCCTTTAACCGAGGGGGGGTCCGGAATGAGTATTAAAGAGAACACTAAGATCTACAGTCTGGAAATGGGCGCGTAGATCAATGGTCTAAAAAGGTTTTTGGACCCCCCCTGATGTTCTGCTTTTAACCAAAGGGGGGGGGTCCAGAATTGTTATTCTCCTTTGGCGGGCCCCTTGTCATAGGTGGCATAAATCTATTGGTCCTGAAGTTCTATCACCGTATGCTATCTGATAGCCCCCATCACTCATGGACGTCATTTTCCACTGATGCCACTTGGCCCACTGGTTCCCGAGTTATGTCACATCCCATAACTGTTGTCAGTCCCTACTGTCAGACCCCTACCCCTTTCACTCATGACCAACCCCTTATCACGACTTTTACGTCCAATCCCTATCCTCCACGTCACCCGCCCGTATGTTTCGGCCACCGTCACCTACCATATCAACCCCAAGTGGCCCGTTGTCCATTTATTACGGGATAACATACCCGTTATCCTGCTGACCTATCTCCCACGCCCGACTGACCCAAGTTTTAAATAAAACTACCATTTTCCCCCCTTCGTTCACTATTCATCCATCGCACCAGATTACCTCTTAATCCTCCATTGCATTCCCATCGCCTTCATCTACAGTCAGTTGACCCCACTAACTCCGTGTTATTTGCAGGTACTGTTGCAGAGATGGCGCCAAAGCCAAGACAAGCAGAAGGAGAGGAGAATCCTTTTCTCCCACCTCCTGTTGACCTGGACAAAATCCCGTTGGTCGACAAAGACAGATTGATCGCTGATACCAAGTGTGATTTTGAATTTTCAGATCTCCAGTCATGGCTACGAGAGGTTTTCCTGGACCAGAGCGATGAAATTGGACTCTGGGAGTCCAATTTACCCCTGTACCTTTTTCCCCAAATCCATCATTTTCCCGAATTTGCACTTAAATGCCAAGCTCACTACATCCCCGAACATAGAGCTATCATCTCCTCATTCAGAGACACCCTGTTCCTCATCACTCCCAAAGACATAGAACAGATGATGCAAATTCCCCGTGCCGAATCTGCGTCCCCTTTCAACCTAGAAATCCTCACCGAGCTATATCAGAAGATGACCTTTCCCCAGAGAGCTCATATATTCGAGCTTTTCCTTCCCACTTCCACTCAATTCCCTTCCACCAATCCCCCTTGCCCGTCATCCATGTTCTCCACCAAGGGAAACCAAATCATTTCCTCCCTTTGTGCCCTGCTAGGTTACTATTCTGACCAGTCGGTAGATGAGCCCATTTTGGGTTTTCTATCCATTTTCTCTAATGATGAAAAACCCACAACACAGTTTGATTACAACACCTTCTTGGCCGATAATATTCACGAACAATTCATGAATTTTGGCACAGAAGGCATGTTTATATATTCATCAATATTGGCCTACATGTTTGTCTACTTCCAAGCAGATAAATTCAGTTTCTCCATGCAAAAAATGGACGCAGATGGAAGGCCTCAGCCAGTCACAGCATGGACCTCTTTGTTGAAGCATAATTCCACAGAGTACAGCTTCAAAGCATTCACTGATCTTTTCTACCACCCTGTGGTGAGAATGTTGAGCGGCAGGCCCGAGCCTCGCATCAACGACGAAGTCCAGAGAATTTTGCATCTCTCGGAGAATACAAAGACCGGGGACTGGTACTTGTATCAGAACCACACCGAGATCAGAGTTTTCGGGTGCGAGTTGGCACCCTACAAGTTGCCCAAATATGTGCCGGTAAGAATTTTTTCTTTAGAGTACATAAGACAAATCATGACTTCTGATGATATTCATTTCGTATCATTAAATAAGAAGCAACAACTTCTGATCAAGGGGCATATTGGCTCCTTCATCTGCAACAGTCAAGGCGCTGGGGAAGAAGCTGACTGGATGCTGAAAGAGATGAAGTTTTTCTTAAGCTTCCCATGGCACTATGATCCATACAGGATAATCTCAGAAATACGGATGAAGAAAAAAAATATCCCGTATGTTCACAAAGCTAAGCCTGAGATTGAGAAATTTCCTAATCAGACAGTATGGGTGCCTGACACCTTGGTTGAAGTAGAACAACATATTCCTCTGACTTCTGTGCCACCAACGACCACGCCACAGGTCCCCAAGGAAAAAAGGCCTCGAGCATATTCGTCTCCGCCTGTCAAGGAGTTGTCATCTAAAGAGTTCCAACTGCACACGAAGAGGCCCAAGACAGTTTCAGCCCCCGGCCAGACAGAAGAAAAAGAGACTCCACCTACCACAGTGATCAAGTCTGTGATTCCATCCTTCGGTTCAAGTATCTTTAAGGACATCACCCCATCATTACTGAAGAAATCCATAGATTCTCCAGTGGACACTCAGCAAGGAAAAACCTGGCCCAAGTTGAGCATTTTCGAGAAGTACAAGCTAATTAAGAAAAGAAATCAGACCCTTACCAGCAGTACCTACGCTTAGTTTCGGAAGCAGTCATCCACTGCACAACACATGCTGTTGTCTTCTTTTGACACAGAGAAGGGCAGGATGCACATGGCTTTCCTTCAGGCGTAGGTACCAGACCCCAAGTTGATCACAGATTACAAGAGGGCCACCTTCGAATTCCAGACGAATGACGCGCATCCAGCAGATTAGATAGACCTGCATAAGCAGACAGGGGAGATGGTTTTCCATACACTGGCACATGCTTCTGCTTCTACAGCAAAATTACAGGTATCATTGAACAACGCTCAGACACAGCTTAAGCTGGAAAAGATATCATCCTTTGCAAAGGACAACATAATCAAGACCTTGGAGGAGTTGGTTCTAAAGATCGGCTATGATCCTTCAACTGTCAAAGCTGTATAAGAGATGATAAATAAGAAGAATGCATACATCGCATCCTTCAGAAAACAGTTAAAGCTCCCGCCCACAGAGGACTCACAGGCGAAGGAGATAGCAGAGAAAGAAGGTGAGAAGGACGAGATGCTAAAGTTGCGCATGGAGCAGAATGCTCAGCTCAAAGAAATGAAAGCTGAGATGGAGAGATTATTGAAAGAGAAAGAACAAATGAAGCCAATGGAAGGCATTCCATTGAGCGCTATCCCAATTGCAGGATTGAGCACTGCAGCAGTAACAACAATTCCATCAGCAACACCAGTGACATCACAAGAGGGAACAGTTGACCTCACCAAATCTCTGGAAAAGATGAACCTGCAAGAGATTGAAATCAGAAGGCTTAAGAAAGAAGTTGAGAACCTCCAGGAACTCAAAACTTCTTTCCAGACCAGTCTCTCCAAAGAGAAACAGGTAACTGAGCAGCTCAAGAAGGAACTACAACAACTCCAAAAGAAAAAAATGGCAGGGAAGACTTTGGATGAGGTCAAAGAGAATGTATGGACAGACATCATAAAGTCCATAAATGAAATCTGGCCCATGATCCAAATCATGTTTGAACAGAACGAGTTGGTCCAGAGGAGTAAACAGGCTATTGAGAAGATCAGAGTGGAATTGGGAGATAGACCAACTCAGGAAAATGATATAATCAAATTCCTCAATTCCAAGACCAGAGAAGAGCTAGAAGAGTTGAAGATAGAAGAAAGAATAGAGACCATCCTTGAGGTCAAGAGAGTTTTGACCAAGAGAGGATTAATGCTTCAATTGGAAGAAAAGGTTCAGATCATGGACCAGGGGGTACATAAGTTTTTTAATAGGATTGAGGCTCTCCAAAAGAAAGGTCTACCTGTTCTGAAAGTCATTAATGATAAACTGATGACACTTTTGGATTACAAGAAGAGATTGGTTGAAGTGTCTAAGGACAATTACAAGTTTGCTGGCATACAAGGGAGCATCACTGGCAAAGCATTCCTGGACGCTCTTTAGTTGGACATCAGCATCCAACACGAGATACGATACATATTCCTCACTAAGCCCACATTCGCCAAATATACGGAAATGGACGAAGTATATCAGAGACTGCTCAAAGTCACGGTGCCTAGTCATCTCAGATGGGAGGAACTCTGCGATCTGCTTGATTAGCAGATGAGCTGTCCAGGTCCAGTCACCTGTCCAGTCAGAAGAGGTTGTGCAGAAACCTCGCCAATGGCCTACCCCAGAATTCAACAAGTAGTTACACCAAGTCATCAAGCAGTTTTGATTAGTTAAATTAGTTAGACTAAAAATAGAATGAGCACGTCCTAATCAGTTATGACAGGAACGTTTGTAATTTGAATTATAAATACTTCACCTTTCGAAGTATTGGGGGTTGTTGATCTTTACACCCTGACGCTATCAGACTGTAACAATTTTTGAAGAGATCGGCCATTAATAAAGAGGAGGCACTTTTACAGGATTCTTGTGTATATTCACTGGTGAAGTTTGTTCTACAAGTTGAATGTTATTCTTTCTTTGTGATCATATTGTTTTCTGAAACTAATCTTTAAGAGTAACGTATGTTGCAGGATTGATCTTGGATACCCTGTTTCCGACTTTAAAGATTTAAATGTTTATTTTCTGATGTTTTCAATTAAGAAATTCTTAAATGCTTCTTAGTTGAATTTATCTTTATCGTCTTTTCTTCTGTCCATCATTTAAGCTACTAAAGATCCGGTGAGTATATTATCTCACCCTGTGAAAGTCTTCTTTTTCGTTTCTGGTTGTATTTCATATTTATTTAAACACAGACCCCATAGCCCAATGGATGTGTAGATTGTCTCAACCAATTTAAAAACACTTTGACAACAACACCTACCTATCCTTTTACCTAGTCTAATATCTAAAGTTATAAACAAAGCTAAATCATATAGAGAGATCCCTCTCTGAAGCTAGAAGGGCTAGATCCCAGCTTTAAAAGTGGTTGGATAAAGTTACCCTTGTAGATTTCTTCTTTTTCAACCTCTAGGAAATTTACCAAGTGCTAAAATAATGGCAACTCCACTGGGGAAGATCTAAATTTGATAATTTCACATTTTCTTTCCCCTAAAAAGAATGTTCAAATTTGAAAAGAAAATAATGTTTAGAGGTTGATTAACTCTGTACATATTATTTTCAAACTTGCAAAATTAAAAAAAAATATATATATCGAAAAAACCAAAAAGAGTTCTGGCTTCCAAGAAAGTTCATACTCGATCTAACCCAAACCCAGAACCCTCTATAGTGATAGATAACCCCGAACGGTTGCTCAGGCGAAAGACCTTAGCTGCTGGTTATGTGATTCATATTCCCCTTCATAAGTATCCTTCTTTTTCCGAGAAGCCTGTTGCCTCTCAAAACTCTGACCTTGAAACTTTTCCACAACGAAGCCTAGTTAGAACACGGTCCGACAATTTTGTGACTGAAATCGTCTTTGACCCAACTGCGTTGCAACCCCGAACCCCCAAAGTTCAGTCTCCCATGACTAAATCACAAATCACTCCCTCCGCACTATCCAATCCCTCTTCATCCTCGTCTTCAGCCGCTACCTCGTCGACCATTCAAGTCATCGCCCCAGCTTCTCCACCCATCATGGCAGCTCGATATGCTCCCCTGGTGTTGGATGCGCTGCTACATGCCATGCCCCAAGATTACCAAACTAGACTTCCACAGTTTGACGCAACATGACCTTTAAACGCCCAACAACATGTCAACAAAATGAATGATTATTTTGACCTGTAAGAAGTTGATGAGGCTAACGTTCAAATGCGATTGTTTGCTCAAAGTTTGACAGGTGACGTCAAAAAATGGTTCAAAGCTTTACCCGCCGCCTCAGTCCCTGACATCATCCCGTTCCAAAGGAGTTTTCTTGACAGATGGGAGGTAAAGAAAAACCCTCTCCAGATACTGTCATAATACGAGAATATAAGAAGAAATCAAGGTGAGACGGTACAAGATTACTGCACCCGTTTCAACAACCTCTACAATGAAATCCCAACTGAAATCAAACCTCCACAAGGTCTGGCATTGATCAAATTCCCTGATGGATTTGATGCCGGCATGTCTTACCAGTTAAGAGAAAGAAATTCCACCACCTTGGAAGACATGCAGAAAAGTGCTATAAGTGTGGAGGCCAATCTATTGGCAAAAAGGGCACGATAGAGGTCAGAAATAAGAGTCACGATCAAAGAAGAACCTTCCATGTCGAACACAGATTCCAAACTGGATTCTTTGGCTCAAACAGTGGAACTAATGATGGAAAGAATGATTTTTCCAGACATAAATCCTCCAAGAGACAACCCACCTGCTCCTCAGGTTCGAAATCCCAACTTCAGGAGAAACCCTCCTCAAATCAGACAGAGAGATCCTAGAGATCAAAGAGAATAGAGAGGTCCAGATTAGAAGATCATACCTCCATTGCAAGAAAACTATGTTGATGAAAGAGGGGAGGTGATTGAGGAATTGGAGGACACTCACATCAACCTTATGGGCATTCACGACAATGAAGCCATCTTCCTTACCCAAGAAGAGCAGGAAATGTTTCTTCTAAATCAAACGAAAGTATGTGAAGAAGCTGAAGATGCAGAAAAACAGGCCTTTGAAAATGCTATTTTGGAGCTACATCGTCAGTACAATATGCGGAGTAAGAAAACAGAAGGGAATTCACCAAAAAGGATGACTGAAACACAGAAGGTAGCTGAGACCAAGAAGACCCCTGAACCATCTACTGAGAAGACTCCTAAGAAAACTATTGTTGAGAAGATCCCTGAGAAGAATAAAGCTGACGCCCCCATGAAGAAAAACATCACCATTCTAAAAAGGCCATCACAGCCCGAGGTTTCATCTATTAACCCACCAAGTACTTCTGAGCAAAAAAATATGGTGGACAAACCAGAATCGATGAGCAGAAACCTTATACCTTTCAGCCTTGAGGGGGAATTAGCCAAAATAAAAATCCCCATCCCACTTACAGAGTTGATGAACAGAGGCTGTTATCGTTCACAGGTGATCAAAGCATTGGCCATTGAACCTGACATAGGCACAAAGGCCTTAACCATTGGATCAACAAGTCATTCAGACACTGTGAACCTTACTGATGATCGACCCGAGCTTCTTTTCAGACCTGAAGTAGATGGTCGAGATGACACTGGTGAGGTCGCTCCACTTTATATCAGTTTGAACATACACAACTTGATCTTGCATAATGTTATGCTAGATTCGGGTGCTTCCCACAACCTAATGCCTAAGGCAGTAATGGAAAAACTGGGACTGGAAGTCACTAGACCATACAAGGATTTACACTCGTTCGACTCCAACAAAGTCAAATGTATTGGTCTGATCAAGGATCTATGCATCACCTTGGTCCAAATTCCTGCGAAAAGCATGGTAATGAATGTGGTGGTTGCAGACATCCCGCCGAAATATGGAATGTTGCTATCCCGGTCTTGGGGGGCGAAGTTGAAAGGAACCCTGCAGCTGGATATGTCCTATGCCACTATCCCAGTGTTTGGGCAACAGAGAAGGCTATACAGAGAAACATTGATGAAGTACATGGTCAGTAGCCAAGAGAAACCACACAATTATCCCCTTTACTCTACGCATTCCGATTTAGATTCCTTCATCTTGTACAATGATGGTGATACGGAAGAACAAGATACTCAGTTGATGGAAGACACATCTACTCAAGATGAAATCCAAGAAAACATTGAGGTGGAAAAAATGAAGAACGTGATAACTGAAGAGCTACCCGCTGATTTCTGGAGCATGGATTTTGATGGAGCTGTGAGTAAAGAAGGAGCAGGAGCTGGAGTCTGGCTGCATAATCACAGAAAAAGGTACTCAGAAAATCATTCCTACAAATTAAATTTCCAGTGCACTAACAATGTTGCCGAGTACGAATCTTTGATGCTCAGTCTAAAGCTTTTGAAAAAGGTTGGTGCCAAACATATTATGGTAAGAGGTGATTCTGAGTTAATAATCAAGCAAATTAAAGGTGATTATGCTGCGAAACACCCCCGACTTAGATCTTATAGGAATGTTGTTCTTGATGCCTTGAGGTGTTTTACTAAAGTTGACTTGCAGGTAATGCCGAGGGGACAGAATATTCTGGCAGACGGATTAGCCACCTCAGCAGCCACCTGTAAGATTCATTTCCGCCTGAATCGTCCATATAATGTTGAAGTGAGATGTAGACCAACCGTTCCCGATAATATCAGGTACTGGCAAGTGTTTGGTAATGACGATCAAATTGAAGATTTTCTGCAATGCAAAAACGATTTTGAATGTACAAATATAGATTTAGAGAATGAAGATGAAAATGTAAATAATTCTGATTTTGAAATTAACAGTGTAAATACCGTAGATTTAGAAGAATTAGGTAATGACGAATTGGATGTTGACATTTTACAGTTGAAAAGCAATGTTTTACCTAGAGGCCTAGTTCCTTTAGAGGACTTGTTCGATTCTAATGATGTAGCCAAAAAACAAAAAATAGAATCTCATGGACAAGAGGTAGAAGACTGTAATATAGGGACTGAAGAGAAGCATAGGATGGTCAAACTATCTAAATCATTACCCCCAGAGCAAAAACTCAAGTACATTGAATTATTCAAAGAATTTTCGGATGTTTTTGCCTGGGGCTATGAAGATTTGAAAGCCTATGATACCAGCATCATACAACACAGGATTCCAATAAAAGAAGACCAAAAACCGTTTAGACAGAAACTTAGGAGGATAAAACCCAAGTTGCTCCCCCTAGTAGAAAAGGAAATCAAGAAAATGTACGATGCCAAGATCATAGTTCCAATACGTTTTTCCAAGTGGGTCTCTAATCTGGTCCCTACACGTAAGAAAACCGGGGAAATCAGACTCTGTATAGATTTTCAAAATCTAAATAAAGTATCCTTAAAAGATAATTACCCCTTGCCGAAAATGGACCACATCCTGCAAAGGGTGGTCGGGTCCAGTCAAATTTCTCTGCTGGATGGTTTCTCAGGTTACAATCAAGTCTTAGTCCACCCGGACGACCAAGACAAAAATGCCTTCACCACACCATGGGGCACTTTCATGTATGTGAAAATGCCTTTTGGTCTAATGAATGCAGGAGCCACATTCCAGAGGGCGATGGATATCGCCTTCGTGGAAGAATCAGGTAAGTTCATTGTCATCTATATAGATGATGTGACTGTGTTTTCCCAATCTGATGACGAACACCTAAGGCACCTCAGACGAGTTTTTGAAAAATGTAGGAGGTTTGGGATTTCTTTAAATCCTAAGAAGTGTCTTTTCATGTTAGAAGAAGGCAAACTGTTGGGACACATCATCTCTAAATATGGAATCAAAATAGACCCTAGCAGAATCGAAGCTATACAAAATTTAGAACATCCCAGGAACCTCAAAGAACTACAGTATTTTATCGGAAGAATTAATTTTCTACGCAGATTCATTCCCAATCTAGCAGAACTCCTCAAGAACATTACAAACATGCTTAAAAAAGACGTAAAAATAAAATGGGACTCTGAGTCCAGACAATCTTTCGAACATGTCAAACGAGCACTCACAGAAGCCCCGATTTTGATCAGTCCAGATTTTACTAAGGATTTCTATCTCTTTTCTTTCGCCTCTGAACATACTATAGCAACGGTGTTACTGTAGAAGAACAGCGAAGGGTATGAACAACCCATAGACTTCTTTAGCAAAGCATTAAGAGATGCTTCTCTGAATTACCAGATCATGGAGAAGCAAGCTTTTTCTTTGGTAAAATCTCTAAAAGACTTTAGGGTCTACATTCTCCATTCCCACACCATAGCTTATGTTCTGAACGCGATTGTAAAGGACATCTTGACATAGGACAATCCGGATGGAAGAAGGGGAAAATGGATTGCTGTCATTTTAGAATACGATTTAGAGATTAAGCCCACTAAACTAATCAAAGGTCAAGGCCTTGCTAAATTAATGGCTGAATCTAACTTTCATGCTCTTGACATTAATTTTCTAGATGTGGCAAATGAACAGGGTGAGATGGCGACTCCAAACGTGAGAGAGGTATTTCTCAACTCTCCATGGTATGCAGACCTTATATTCGTTTTACAAAATTTACAAGCTCCCCCTGGTTTGACTAAGACTAAAGCTAGATTTTAAAAGTTGAAAGCTTTGAAATTCTGTATTCTAGAAGGAAATTTGTATTGGAAAGATCCTGCGGGCATTCTGTTAAATTGTTTACTAAAAGATGAAGATGATAAAGTGTTGCAAGAGTTTCATGTAGGAGAATGCGGTGGCCATTTGAACTGGAAGGTTACATCCAACAAAATACTCAGAGCTGGATTCTACTGGCCCACCCTGTTTGCTGATGTGCACCAGAAGGTAACAGCATGCCACCAGTGCCAACTGTTTGAAGGCAAAAGGAAACTCCTTCCTTTACCTCTGAAACCAATCTCAGTTGAAGCCCCTTTTCAGCAATGGGGGATTGAATTCATTGGAGAAATACACCCCCCTTCCTCAGGCCAACACAGGTGGATTCTTACTGCCACCGATTATTTTACCAAATGGATCGAGGTAGTACCAAGTAGGCAAGCCACTGACTCTGTTATTATTAAATTTCTCGAAAATAATATTTTATCTCGTTTTCGTTGTCCTAGGAAGATTATAACTGACAATGCAGCTGCCTTTCGGTCGAAGAAACTCATAGATTTCTGCAACCAGTATCACATTGGTTTGGGGCATTCCACAGCCTACTACCCTCAGGGTAATGGGCTGGCAGAATCTTCAAACAAAACTTTGGTAAATATCATCAAGAAAACATTGCAGGAAAACAAAAAATCATGGCACAACAAGTTGGTGTTTTCTTTATGGGCTGACAGACTAACCACCAAAAGGTCAATTGGTATGTCACCATACCAGCTGGTCTATGGTACAGAGGCAGTTTTCCCCACTTCTTTGGGAGTTCTTGTCATGAAGTTACTTCAAGAGGTACAAGCTGAGCCAAATGATTCACAGAGAAGGATCAACTAGATGATCCAGTTGCAGTAGTCTAGGGAGGATGTTTTCAACAAAACACAGGTAGTCCAAGAAAACATCAAAAAGATCTTTGAAAAACGAACCAAGGAAGATGATTTTGAGCTGGGAGACTTGGTTTTGAGATGGGATGCCAGAAATGAGGACAAGGGAAAGCATGGGAAATTTGACAATCTATGGACAGGGCCATACATGATCCAAGCTTTCAGGGGAAACAATGCCTTCTTGCTAAACAACGCCGATGGGTCAGATCTGCCAGGAGCACCTGTGAATGGCAAAATGCTGAAACATTATGTCCCACCTCAGTAGAATATTTGAGTGCTCACTATCCATTGTACATACCAGTTTAAGTTTCATTTTTCACTTGCATTTTCTGAGTGAGGAACATTATTCAGTTGGTTGAAGCCCGAAGTGAAGGCCCTAAGCTGCTGACCACTGTTTTTCCAAATTTTGAGAAGAAAACCAATGAAGACTGCTAGGCAGAAATTTTCAGGACTATAGGAACCAGGATTCTTGGCATTTCACAAGGAAAGTACCATCCCCAGGTGGAGCCGCTGTTATCACCCCATAATTTATGGGAATCAACTGGTGACTCAGATATTATCTGTCTCTAGTATTTTTGTTGACAAATGATTTTTCATTCTGAAAATAATTTGAAAAGAAAAAGAGAAAGAAAAAAGAAAAAAAGG
>ML789763.1:217622-230302 GCA_009831015.1 Picea engelmannii | reverse complement strand
CATGCACATCTGGACGGCCTAGGGACGGGCACCTAAATCAACGGTCAAGATTGGATTCTGGACCCCCCGTCTGTTCTGCCTTTAACCAAGGGGGGGGATCCGGAATGAGTATTAAAGAGCACGCTAAGATCTACGGCCTGGAAAAGGGCACGTAGATCAACGGTCTAAAAAGGTTTTCGAACCCCCCCTGATGTTCTGCTTTTAACCAAGGGGGGGGGTCCAGAATTGTTATTCTCCTTTGGCGGGCCCCTTGTCATATGTGGCATAAATCTATTGGTCCTGAAGTTCTATCATCGTATGCTATATGACAGCCCCTGTCACTCATGGACGTCATTTTCCACTGATTCCACTTGGCCCACTGGTTCTTGAGTTATGTCACATCCCATAACTGTTGTCAGTCACTGCTGTCAGACCCCTACCCCATTCACTCATGACCAGCCCCTTATCACGACTTTTACGTCCAATCCCTAGCCTCCACGTCACCCGCCCGTATGTTTCGGCCACCGTCACCTACCATCTCAAACCTAAGTGGCCCGTTGTCCATTTATTACGGGATAACATACCCGTTATCCCACTGACCTATCTCCCGCGCCCAACCGACCCAAGTTTTAAATAAAACTACCATTTGTCCCCCTTCGTTCACTATTCATCCATCGCACTAGATTACCTCCTAATCCTCCATTGCATTCTCGTCGCCTTCATCCACAGTCAGTCGACCCCACTAACTCCGTGTTATTTGCAGGTACTGTTGCAGAGATGGCGCCAAAGCCAAGACAAGCAAAAGGAGAGGAGAATCCTTTTCTCCCACCTCCTGTCGACCTGGACAAAATCCCATTGGTCGACAAAGAAAGATTGATCGCTGATACCAAGTGTGATTTCGACTTTTCAGACCTCTAGTCATGGCTCTGAGAGGTTTTCCTGGACCAGAGCGATGAAATTGGACTCTGGGAGTCCAATTTACCCCTGTACCTTTTTCCCCAAATCCATCATTTTCCCGAATTTGCACTTAAATGCCAAGCTCACTACATCCCCGAATAGAGAGCTATCATCTCCTCATCCGGTGACACCCTGTTCCTCATCACTCCCGAAGACATAGACCAGATGATGCAAATTCCCCGTGCCGAATCTGCGTCCCCTTTCAACCTAGAAATCCTGACCGAGCTATATCAGAAGATGACTTTTCCCCAGAGAGCTCAGATATTCGAGCTTTTCCTTCCCACTTCTTCTTAATTACCTTCCACCAATCCCCCTTGCCCGTCATCCATGTTCTCCACCAAGGGAAA
Source organism: Picea engelmannii (assembly GCA_009831015.1). Classification (NCBI taxonomy): domain Eukaryota; kingdom Viridiplantae; phylum Streptophyta; class Pinopsida; order Pinales; family Pinaceae; genus Picea; species Picea engelmannii. The sequence goes on along the minus strand of ML789763.1, from coordinate 229,019 downwards.
CCAAATCATTTCCTCCCTTTGTGCCCTTCTAGGCTACTATTCCGACCAATGGGTAGATGAGCCCATTCTGGGTTTTCTATCCATTTTCTCTAATGATGAAAAACCCACAACACAGTTTGATTACAACACCTTCTTGGCCGATAATATTCACAAACAGTTCGTGAATTTTGGCACAGAAGGCAAGTTTAGATACTCATCAATATTGGCCTACATGTTTGTCTACTTCCAAGCAGATAAATTCAGTTTCTCCATGCAGAAAATGGAAGCAGATGGAAGGCCTTAGCCAGTCACAGCATGAACCTCTTTGTTGAAGCATAATTCCACAGAGTACAACTTCAAAGCATTCATTGATCTTTTCTACCACCCTGTGGTGAGCATGTTGAGCGGCAGGCTCGAGCCTCGCATCAACGACAAAGTCCAGAGAATTTTGCATCTCTCGGAGAATACAAAGACCAAGGACTGGTACTTGTATCAGAACCACACCGAGATCATATTTTTTGGGTGTGAGTTGGCACCCTACAAGTTGCCCAAATATGTGCCGGTAAGAATTTTTGCTTTATATTACATAAGACAAATCATGAATTCTGATGATATTCATTTCGTATCATTAAAGAAGAAGCATCAACTTCGGATCAAGGGGCATATTGTCTCCTTCATCTGCAATAGTCAAGGCGCTGGGGAAGAAGCTGACTGGATGCTGAAAGAGATGAAGTTTTTCTTAAGCTTCCCATGGCACTATGATCCATACGGGATAATCTCGGAAATGCGGGTGAAGAACAAAAATATCCCGTATGTTCACGAAGCTAAGCCTGAGATTGAGAAATTTTCTAATCAGACAGTATGGGTGCCTGACACCTTGGTTGAAGTAGAACAACAGATTCCTCCGACTTCTATGCCACCAACGATCACGCCACAAGTCTCCAAGGAAAAAAGGCCTCGAGCAGATTCGTCTCCGCCTGTCAAGGAGTTGTCATCTGAAGAGTTCCAGCTGCACACGAAGAGGCCCAAGACAGTTTCAGTCCCCATCCAGACAGAAGAAAAAGAGACTCCACCTACCACAGTGACCAAGTCTGTGATTCCATCCTTCAATTCAAGTATATTTAAGGACATCACCCCATCATTACCAAATAAATCCACAGATTCTCCAGTGAACACTCAGCAAGGAAAAACTGGGCCCAAGTTGAGCATTTTCGAGAAGTACGAGCTGATTAAGAAAAGAAATCAGACCCTTACCAGCAGTACCTACGCTCAGTTTCAGAAGCAGTCGTCCACTGCATAGCACAGGCTGTTGTCTGCTTTTGACACAGAGAAGGGAAGGATGCACATGGCTTTCCTTCAAGCGCAGGTACCAGACCCCAAGGTGATCACAGATTACAAGAGGTCCACCTTCGAATTCCAGACGAAGGACGTGCATCCAGTAGATCAAATGGACTTGCATAATCAAATAGGGGAGATGGTTTTCCATACACTGGCACATGCTTCTACTTCTGCAGCAAAATTACAGGTATCATTGAACAACGCTCATACACAGCTTAAGCTGGAAAAGATATCATCCTTTGCGAAGGACAACAGAATCAAGACCTTGGAGGAGCTAGTTCTAAAGATCGGCTATGATCCTTCAAATGTCAAAGATGCAGAAGAGATGATAAAGAAGAAGAATGCAGACATTGCATCCTTGAGAAAATAGCTGAACCTCCTGCCCACAGAGGACTCACAGGCGAAGGAGATAGTAGAGAAAGAAGGTGAGAAGGATGAGATGCTAAAGTTTCTCATGGAGTAGAATGCTCAGCTAAAATAAATGGAAGCTGAGATGGAGAGATTATTGAAAGAGAAAGAACAGATGAATCCAATGGAAGGCATTCCATTAAGCGCTATCCCAATTGCAGGATTGAGCACTGCAGCAGTAACAACAATTCCATCAGCAACACCAGTGACATCACAAGAGGGAACATCTGACCTCACCAAATCTCTGGAAAAGATGAACTTGCAAGAGGCTGAAATTAGCAAGCTTAAGAAAGAAGTTGAGAAGCTCCAGGAACTCAAAACTTCTTTCCAGACCAGTCTCTCCAAAGAGAAACAGGTAACTGAGCAGCTCAAGAAGGAACTACAGCAGCTCCAAAAGCAAACAATGGCAGGGAAGACTTTGGCTGAGGTCAAAGAGAATGTATGGACAGACATCATAAAGTCCATAAATGAAATCTGGCCCATGATCCAAATCATGTTTGAACAGAACGAGTTTGTCCAGAGGAGTAAACAGGCTATTGAGAAGATCAGAGTGGAATTGGGAGATAGACCAACTCAGGCAAATGATATAATCAAATTCCTCAATTCCAAGACTAGAGAAGATCTAGAAGAGCTGAAGATAGAAGACAGAACAGAGACCATCCTTGAGGTCAAGAGAGTTTTGACCAAGAGAGGATTAATGCTTCAATTGGAAGAAAAGGTTCAGATCATGGACTAGGGGGTACATAAGTTTTTTATTAGGATTGAGGCTCTCCAAAAGAAAGGTCTACCTGGTCTGAAAGTCATTAATGATAAACTGATGACACTTCCAGATTACAAGAAGAGATTGGCTAAAGTTTCTAAGGACAGTTCCAAGTTTACTGGCATACAAGGGAGCATCACTGGCAAAGCATTCTTGGATGCTTTTCAGTTGGACATCAGCATCCAACATGAGATACGATACATATTCCTCACTAAGCCCACATTCGCCAAATATACGGAAATGGACGAAGTATATCGAAGACTGCTCAAAGTCACGGTGCCTAGTCATCTCAGATGGGAGGAACTCTGCAATCTGCTCGATTAGCAGATGAGCTGTCCAGGTCCAGTCACCTGTGCAGTCAGAAGAGGTTGTGCAGAAACCTCGCCAATGGCCTACCCCAGAATTCAGCAAGCAGTTACAGCAAGTCATCAAGCAGTTTTGATTAGTTAAATTAGTTAGAATAAAAATAGAATGAGCACATCCTGATCAGTTATGACAGGAACGTTTTTAATTTGAATTATAAATACTTCACCTTTTGAAGTATTGGGGGTTGTTGATATTTACACCCTAACGCTATCAGACTGTAACAATTTTTGAAGAGATCGGCCATTAATAAAGAGGAGGCACTTTTACAGGATTCTTGCGTATATTCACTGGTGAAGTTTGTTCTACAAGTTGAATGTTATTCTTTCTTTGTGATCATATTGTTTTCTGAAACTAATCTTTAAGAGTAACATATGTTGCAGGATTTATCTTGGATACCCTGTTTCTGACTTTAAAGATTTAAAAGTTTATTTTCTGATGTTTTCAATTAAGAAATTGTTAAATGCTTCTTAGTTGAATTTATCTTTCTCGTCTTTTCATCTGTCCATCATTTAAGCTACTAAAGATCTAGTGAGTATATTATCTGTCCCTGTGAAAGTCTTCTTTTTCATTTCTGGTTGTATTTCATATTTATTTAAACACAGACCCCATAGTCCAATGGATGTGTAGACTGTCTCAACCAATTTAAAAACACTTTGACAACAACACCTACCTATCTTTTTACCTAGTCTAATATCTAAAGTTATAAACAAAGCTAAATCATATAGAGAGATCCCTCTCTGAAGCTGGAAGGGCTAGATCCGAGCTTTAAAAGTGGTTGGATAAAGTTACCCTTGTAGATTTCTTCTTTTTCAACCTCTAGGAAATTTACCAGGTGCTAACAGGGATAATATTAAAATATTATTCCTAGGCTTAAGCCCCCTAGGCTTAGACCCTAGGCTCAACACTTAGCCCCTTTTCCACCTTCCAGCCCCTAATTCCTTGCCCACTCTATGGATGCTTAGTTCCCCTTCACTCATTCATCGTGGTCGGTCTGCACATGGTGGCATTTATATTTTATTAATTGTGCTGTGTTATTACATATACAACAACAGGCTCCTGGCCTTCAACACTTAGGCTCCCTGACCTAACAAACACATAAGCCTCCAAATTATAAAAACTTGGCTCACCAGCCTATAAAACATAATTACAATTCATTTCAGAACATGGTTTACAATGGGGCTCGGCCTTGGGGACACTACACCTATGGTAGTTCAAGATAAGAAACAAGGGAGGATAATGATTTGTGCAGATCTAAGGAAACTGAATGATGCTTGCCTACATGACCCTTTCCCTACACCTTTTACAAATGAAGTCCTAGAGAATGTGGGAGGCCAAGAAGCATATTCCTTTACAGATGGATTCTCAGGCCATCCTCAAATCAATATATCCCCAGAAGACAGGTATAAGACTACTTTTTCCACAGAATGGGGATCCTACCAGTACATTCATGCCTTTTGGGCTGAAGAATGCACCAACCATATTTTCAAGGGTAGTAATAACTACTTTTTAGGAGTTCATACATCAATTTTTAGAAGTGTATCTGGATGATTTGACTATATATAGTCTGTTAAAAGACCATGTGGAGGTGTTAAGGTTGATGTTGGAAAGATGTAAGCAGTGTCAGGTATCATTTGTTAGCACAGGGGTAGACCCAGGATTCAATGCTACAACAACGTACCAACAAAACCCTAACTACCGACCCTTTCGTCAACACCTACGAAGCACATGAAGTCTCACTTGAGGTAGAGGCAGGGGTGGTTGTAGGATTCAAATGTCTGCAGCCTTATCTGGGACATCGATCTATGATTACAACACCTTAACAGAGCACTTAGCTATTATAGTTCATAGTATTCACTTCACAGAGAAAACACTAATTACAGAGAAGCGTAGTATTCAACTAAATCTAACATATAGAGACACTTAGCATAAGGTCGGAATAGGTCATATCTAGCATTGATTCACATTACTAAGCACTAAGATACTATATAAAATGCATCTAAACATACATTACTTCATTAATCATATGAAAAATAAACAATCACAATGCACAAAGCAACCATAACGCAACATATACATGGTTCACCCCCAACTTGGGGCTATGTCCACCAAATCTTCTTCTATTTTATTATATTCGGTCAATCAGCTACATGCACAGAGCCTCAAAATCCTACTCCGCATAGAGCAGGAGATCTACACGGACCTTGCCAGATCCTCCTTCCCCAAGATAAGTTACATCACAAAGCTTCTACTCAATCTCTTACAGTCACTTTCACTTAGCCTTGCAAGTCTCACACAACATGCAAAGAGCATATACAACTATCACTTGCACATAGCACTTGGTATCACACACTTGCACTCTTTTTCACTTAGCATCACATTCTCTCTACTTACATTGCCTAGCCTTCTATTTATACATTAAAAAATGGGCCTAAACATGGGTAAACCCATGGGCCGACATCCCCATACCCATTACATAAGCCCAAAACCAAAAAATCCCTAAAAAGGGACCGAGATCCTGAGATCTCCGCCTCGACTTGTGCTTCGTCTTCGACAGTCTGTCTAAGTCCCAAAAGTAGGTCAAACATGACCAAGGATCATCAAAACTTGGTTAAGGGCTAACATGCCCCCAACACTCACCTTTGACTCCTCCCAAGTCACTTTGATATGGATATCTCTTCTTCAAAAGCCTCGAGCTTGGCTTGAGCTACTTCGACTTGTTGTTGCGCCAAGGCCTCCTACATGATAAACTCTTGGATAACTACTTCATTGATAGGTACCTCTAAGCGTTGTTCAATTGTAGTGACAACTTGTTCTAGTTCTTCTCCCCGACCTTCAATCTCTACGAATAGTTGGTAAGCCTCGTCCTGGATTGGTAGGAGCCTCTGAGTCACTTCCATGACTTTTCTTTGAATGGTGTGGACCTGTTGTTGATAAGTGTGTTGTTCTTGGGATCACTTCATCCTCTCTACTGTTGACAAGGGCTTCAACTGCACCTGTTTTGTTTCTGCTTGTTTCTTTGCCTCCTGGAGCTATGACTCCAGTGCCTTCAATTCAGGATCCTCAGTGAGTCGCTCATAAGTATGGGCACTGTGATTACTTAATTGTTTACATTCCATGGCGAGGGCCTTTATTTTCTCAACTGTGATTCGAGTAGTTTCTTCTCCTTGATCTCGTACATCCTGCGGAGTGTTGGGCACTATTTGTAGCTCTAGATATGCGATTCTCCGTTGAAGCTACTAGATATATTCCACAAGCTGCGCTATTTGATGCTCTACTTGTTCTTCCACTTTTTTCTCTAATCTTGTCACAGAGTGAAGTGATTTTTTGATTGCTTCTTTGACTTCGAGCTTCTGTGCGAGCAAATTCTCTTTCTCTTGTTGTATTTTTTCTTTCTCCTCTTCAAACTTTGCTTGGAGAGAAACCTCCTCCTGCTGCGCAACTCAGTGTTGCTGCATGACTACTTTTTTCACTTTCTTTTGGGCCTTTGTGGCTTGTTCTATTTCTTCTAGTGGACAACGAAGGTGAGCTTCAGTCGCATCAACTAGTCTGCGGAGTTAGGTAGGCTCATCTCCCAACTCTAGTGCTTTTGATGGTGAGGGAACAATGGATAATGTGCGGATGGATTGAAGGGCCTGTTGTACCCCTTTGAGTTCAACCTCGATTATGTCGTACATATCCTCTTTCTTGGCTTCATGTTTTTGCAAGACATCTTGTGAGGAATCTGCTATAGCTACGATGATGAAGTCAAATTCATTGACCGTGAGCATGGTTCACATCATGTTTTTTCTCTCTCTTGACTTCTTTCGTGAGGTAGGTTTCATGGGAGAAACCTTTCTTTTCTTCAAGGGATCTGTTATAACCCTATAATTCATAGGATCATCTGTTGAATAGAAATTTTTCACTCTGGGTGTATAGGTTTGCAAATAATATTTCATCTCTGCAAATTATTTTCAAGGGAAGCAGTGCACCAAACCATAAAAAATTCATTAAGCCTAAGTTTTGCCTTATATACGACATTCGTGCCTGGAGAATAAAGAACGCGCTTAGATTGACGGTTGATCTAGCGGCGCATAGATCAACGGCTGATAGTGGATTTCGGACCCCCTCAACTGTTCTTCTTTTAACGGTGGGGGGGGGCGGGGGGGGGTCCAAAATGGTGATTAAAAAGTGTTCACAGATCTACGGTTGTCATGGAGGCGTGCAGATGGATGGTCTACAGGCGATTCTGGACCCCCCTCGATCATTCTACCTTTAACAATGGGGGGGGGAGTCCAGAATGAGGCGGGATTTTTCGGTGGGCCCTATCCCAACGCGTCATCCATCCATTTCATCAGGCCTCCTCCGCTCCATGCTACATCCTTCATTCACGCTGCACCTGTCAGTTCCTCACCCTTCATTCCTTCACCCCTTCGCCAATCTTACCCCTCCATGAATAAACAGACTCAGGATAAAAAATTAGGTTAATAGTTATGATTAGACCTGTTAATGATAGATTAATTAATTAATAATTTAGTAGCATGTTAGTAATTAATCAATTGTTAATTAATAAAATTAGTATTTAAGTTAATAGTTAAGTTAGTTTAGTAACTAGGTTAGTTTTATTTAATCAATATTAAATAAAACAAAACATATAAAAAATCAAACACAAAACAATAATATATAAAAAACTAAATTAATAAACTAGATAAAACTTAAACAAATAAATAATATAATATAAAATATAATGAAAAACAAAACATAATAAAATAAAAATAAACAAAATAAAACATATAAAAACAAAACAAATTTAAAACAAACAAAAAATAAACAAAATAAAACATGTAAAAACAAAACATAAAAAACGTAAAAAAACATATAATAAATAATATTAAAAAAGAAAACATAAAAATAAACTACCCTAAGTCCTACCCACCCCCTACCTCAACGCACACATCAAAGCCCATATCATATCAAAACAAATCTACGGCCTTTAAAAATTCTGGAACCCCCCTCACCATCCAGAGTTTAATGAGAGGGGGTTCCGGAATGAGGTAGTTTACAAAAACCACCCCCAGACAGCTGTCAGCACCCCATTCCAGCGGAACCGCCCCCCCCTAAAACCGCTTACCACCTCAGGGGGGGTTCGAAATACCACCCATCACGAAAAAACCGTCTTTTTCAAATTTTTTGCCTATTTTCGCCTGTTCACCATGTCTTCGTCCGAGGCCATTTTTGGGAAAATTAAAACGAATTTTAAGAAACCGAGAGAGGTGTTTCTCCATAACGGGATGAATAAAAAAAACCTCTCTCAGTTGTTTCACAGGTGCCACGAGCAGCGAGAATCGAAGCCATCTTCGAGGCCCTTTTTTCCAGATTTTCACTTTTCTGTTACAGTCTCGATCTTGCAGGAGCTGTTACGGCCGGCTAGAGGTGAATTTGGCAAAACCGAAGGAGGTTTTTGTCCAGAACATGTCCATATACAATAAACGTCTTAATTTTTTTCCCAAGTGTCATCGCTGAAGAGAAACAAATGTCTGTTCGGACCCCTTTTCTCGCAGAAAACCGGTCCATCTTTCATGGCGGACAGTTCAAATTTTGTGGGATTTGTGGCTATTTTTGGCCGAGGCAGTTAAAAACGACTCTCAAAAATTGTTGGGGGATCTCCCCTATTTATTTAGAGATGTTTTTTAATGTAAATGTTGTTGATTTCACGCCTAGGGAGGCTAGGAGCACTGTAACTTCTATCAGAGATTTTCCAGAAATATAAAGAAATGTTTCACAGGATTCCTGTATATTAGATATTGGTGAAGTTTTTCCCTCGTCGTTGAATGTGTATCTGCCTTTGTTATCATTTTGTTGTCTGTCTGATCTTTTAAAAGGAGTTAAATTTACAGGATTTATCTGTGCATACCCTGTTTTCTGACTTTTAAAAAATCTAAATGTTTGTCTTCTGATGTTGTGGTGAAGAAATTCTTAAATGCTTCTTTATTGTGATTGATAATCTCACATTTTCTGCTAATCCATCACTTATTCCCAAATAATCCAATAGTTTCATTATCTCGCCCTGTGAAAAGACTTCTTATAAACTATTATTTGATCTCTATCTTTGTGAACAGACCCCATAACCCAATGGTCTTCTTTTGTTGTCTCAACCAGAAAACCCTAAGAACATAACCCATGTTCTTCATAGCTAGCCTAATATTCTCTTCAAACAAAGCTATATCAGAAAGAGATATCCCTCTCTGAGTCTTGGAGGGCTAGATACAAGACTCGAAGCGATTCTGATGTTGCCTCTATGACTGCCATCACAGCCTTGGGCAAATTACAAAGCGCTAACAAAATGGAAACCATACTCGGAATGTTTCCCCAGTAGTACACTTCAAAGCTCCAGATCTGATCACTGATGGTGGATAGTGACCAGACACAAGAAGGATGAGATCATTCACCTGACGACTCCAATCAGCTCCAGACAGTGCCAAACTCAAAGACTCCACTGGAGGAAGAACCTAAAGCATGGCCAAGCAGCCTAAAAAGACCAGGTACTCAAGCTCAAATTACATTCAAGACATCTTTGGTTTTATCTGCAATTATGTCTTGTCTTTTTCTAAGCCTGATCAAAAGTATATTGCTGAAGATTACTTTGACCATCTGTTAATTGATGACTCTCAAGAGATCATATCCCCAATTGTAGATTATGTACATGCTCATACACCTGTGCACATCCCAGATGCACCTGCAGAAACCCTAGTGAGACATAAGCCTCCTGCTTTATCTCCTACTCTTGCTAAACCTCTGGATGGTTGTAAGCCTCTTTCTTCATCTCCTATGCTTGCAAAAGTCCCAGACCGATACAAGCCTCTATATTTGCCTCCTATTCTCCATGACCTCCCTGTCAATTACATCAATAATCTGCCCAGGTTTGATGGAGAGAACGCCAATATTACTGTTGAAAAGCATATCCAAAGTCTTGAGGATTTTCTTGACCTCTTTGAGGTAGAAGAAGATGATGTCTGCATCAGAATGTTTGCCCTGTCTTTGGGAGGTAAAGTTAAAGATTGGTTTAAGAACCTTCTAGCTGCAAGCATCAGAAATTTTCAGCAGTTCATGCAAGTTTTCTTAGACAGGTGGGTGATCATGGGAAATGTTTTCCTCATCCTAGAAGAATATGACCACTTGAAAAGAAAACCCGAGGATACAATACATCAGTTTTCAGCCAGATTCAATAAGGTATATCATGCAATACCTGCTGATATAAGGCCACCCCCAGGATCAACCCACTTGCATTACCCAGATGCCTTCGATGCTGAGATGACATTTCAGTTAAGAGAAAGGAACACTGTAAGCCTTGAATAAATGCAGAGGATTGCAGTTGATGTGGAGACCAACTTGTTGATCAAAAGGTCAAAGTTAAAGGACAAAGAAAAGGAGCAGCTGAAGTCATCAGAAGCTAAACTGCAGATTTTGGCCAGTGCCATGGGAAAGATGATGCAGAAGATTAACATAAAAGAGGAGCTTGTTGTCCAAAGAAATCATGTTCCATTGATTTTAGAGAAAGACACGGTCATAGTTCCCAAACATTTTTCTTCTCATCCTGGGTACCATGGTTTGAATAATGATTCGTTCATGTATTCAATTCACAACACAGTCAAAGATGAAGCTCCATCTCAACTTGTAGAGGAACAACCAGCTGACATGATATGCATGTTCAATGGCATTTCATCCATGGATGATTTACCCAAGTGTGACTAGTATGATGATAATCATGAGGCTGAGATAGAGGTGGATTGTTCAGAGTAATCAACAACATGTCATTGGTAGGAAGAAGATCAGTTACAGCTTAGATATGACAATCAATCTGCACATGGAAATTATGACAGCAAGGATCGATGTGCAGAAAATATCAAAGTAAGTGAAAACACTTTGCCCTTATGTTTCTCATCTCTTCAATTTATGAAAAGAAACTCTAGGCTAGTTGTAAATAGTGAAGACAAAAATTCCTCTAATCAATCAATTGATGATGTCATTAAGGATATGGAGGCTATTCTAAACCTAGAATCGCAGCCCTTGACCTACATTGATTTTCAAATTCTTGATGAAATCTTAGAGCCTGAGACAAATTCTGAGTTAATTCAAAACAACTCTGTATCATTATGCTTTAATTCATTTCAGTTTTTGAAAAAGAATCTTGAGTATATGCTAAAGGATAAATACACAGAACATCAATAAGTTGCAGAGGAACCAATGCAACAGTCAGTTCAATTTCTACAGGATGGACAATATCTAATGTGTTGGATGACTGGTGTTGTCAAAGTCTTCCTCCATCATCCAGCTATGGGATAAAATGTTGTTATGATATTGACATGATCAGGCGGTCAGCTTCATTGTCTTTTCCAACAGAAGTCACATTACAAATCCCATCAAAGTAGTTGCATCCATGTCAGGAAATGCATGAGGATGAAGATAACATAGATACAGTGCCAGAGCTGCCATCCAAAAATCAAGGAACATGTCATTTCTACCTTGATCCTATAGCTACCTATATGGAGAATTTTTTCACTGTAGAGCCT
>ML789763.1:168506-209366 GCA_009831015.1 Picea engelmannii | reverse complement strand
TAATTCTTGTTAATAGTTTAGTTGTTTTCTTTCTAACCTTTTACATTACAGCTGTCATGACTAGCAGAGCCCAACTAGGCATGTAAGCACTCACTTTTTTCTCACACATCGACGAAAAGAGTGCAAACACCAGGGAAGCTAAATGAAGGACCTAATCATCTGTTAAGGGTCACTAATGGAGATGAACCTACCAACTTGGAATACAACTCCCCTTATGTGTATTTTTTTTCTTCAGTACAAATAGTTGATGAACATTTTTCTAATATCATTGAATATTTGAGCACATGGATTGCACCACAAGAGTTTAGCACTGCACATAAGAATAATATGGTATTCAGAGTTGCAGACTATCAACTGATTGTAGGACACTTATATAAAATGGGCACATGCAATATTTTGAGAAGGTGTGTACTAGAACATGAAAGGCCTAGAATTTTGGAAGAAGCTCATGAGGGAATAGTTGGAGGACATTATGCACGAAAATATACCACACAGAATCTATTGCACATAGGACTATGGTGGCCAACAATTCACAGAGATGCCAAGGAATATTGTTAGAAATGCAATGTCTGTCAGAGGGTTGGTAAACCTAACAGAAGGGATGGTATTCCCTTGAGACCACAAGTAACTTTGCAGGTATTTGCAAAATGGGAAAGAGACTTTGTTGGGCCAATCCATCCACCAGAAAAAAGGTTAGGAGCGAGATATATCATTATTGTGACATAATATTTAACAAGATGGGAAAGAGCATCACCACTCAAATACTGTAGCGCAGAGACAGAAACACACTTCCTCTTTGAGCAAGTGATCAACAGATTTGGATTCCCAAGAGTGACCAAGATACTCACTTCATCAAAAACACTATCAGGGCTATGACTGAAGAGTTTGAACTCTATCACCAGAGGAGTACACCTTACCATCCTCATGCAAATGGAACAATAGAAGTCTATAATAAAATCTTGCAGAATGCTCTGAAAAAGATCTACAATGTCAACAAGGATGATTGGGACTTAAAAATACTAGCAGTACTATGGTCATATAGGACTACATGTAAGAAGCAACAGACACCATTCAGATTGGTGTATGGGAAGGAAGCAGTAGTACCATTAGAATTTCTGGTATCGATTTTGCACGTAGAAACAATTACGGACATGACAGAAAGAGGGACAATAAAGGAAAGGCTAAATAAACTAATGGAGATGGAAGCGGATAGAATTCTAGGAGGATTTCACTAAGAAGTACATAAAGCAAGGGACAAATCTTAGAATAAAATACATATCAAGAGGAAGAGTTTCAAGGAAGGAGACTTAGTCTTGCTCTATGACAACAAATTTTTGCAACATTCTGGTAAATTCAGAATGCATTTGTTAGGGCCCTATAAAGTCAAGACTGCCACAGATGGGGGATCTGTACAGTTAAAGGATCTGGCAGGAGCGAAGCTGAAAGGAATTATCAGTGGGAGTCGACTGAAACTGTACAGGGATAGTCGACCTCCTAACACTTAAAAGTTTCAGTGCAGTATGAAAGACATGTACATATTGCAATATAATAGAATTTAGGATAGAAAAATGAAAAAAAGAAATAAAAAGGATAAAAGAGGGAAAAATAAATACAAATTAGAAAAGAGAGAAAATACAAAAACAATGGGGAAAAGTTGTGCGCAGTAAATTTCGTGACAAACAATAGAAGACAACGCACAGTAAAAAGTGAACTTGGCTAAAATGCATGCAAAAAGTAAAAGTGAACATAACCCTATATATAAAAGGTGGAAAAGAATATAGTTATTCAACACTTAGCAAATTTTGAGCTCAGAGTGAGAAAGAGAAATCGTGCCCTAGTTTCCAATCGACGAAGTAGCAAGTCGATTGTGATAGTTCCAAAGGATGACTCCACCGAAGTTTGGGTCACCGGGACATTTTTTCAAGGTCACCCAACAAGGCCAAAGGTAGAAAGAGAGGATGCATCAGCTAGAGAATATCGTCTAGCTTGAGGATGTGACCACCTCAGACCCATAATTGATTAGCCCGACACAGGTTGAGGAAGAGCTCCCTACAGTGCAACAACGAGAGATAGGGAAGAGCTTCTGAGAAGGAAATGGGGGTTCAAACCCTAACCCCAAGGTGCCTGTGAGACCAGATGACATAGTGGGACCACGATAGTCCCAGAAACAAGACAAAGTACTGGTCGAGGACATCAACAAACGAGGAGATTCAGCTGGGGAAGAAGAGGGCATAGATGCAGCAGAGGAAGGCACATCTATTGCAAGGTAGAAAAGAAAGACTCCTAACAGTATGAAAATTACCCTTCCATTTCTTCTAGTTGTAGTCCCCAGTCTCTATGACATGTTGGGGAAGGTGCAAAAGTTGAGGCACGTGGACCATGACGTGCGCGACACAACCAAATTTCCATAATTGGCCAAGGGAAACTATTTGATCAACACAGGGAAGATTGGACCCTTAGGAAGGCGAGTGCTAGAGCTCGCACAATGGATTACAGGGCTTTATAACTCATGTATAATGAACCTATTGGACATACTTCATTTTGGGCATGGTAAGAATGTCAGTCTATGCATCAAACAACTGGTTGCCTGGGTCCATGGAGGAATCCTTTGGATAGACATACCAATGTAGATTGACGTGGCATTAATTTCCAAGATAACAGAATTTCCTACAGTCGATGCGCAACCGAAAGACTTTTTAGAAAACAAAGCATGTGAGAAAGAACTGGTGGAGCAAGTGAAGGTGCAGTTCGACATGACCAGGGGAAATAAAGGCATCATCATCAAAGAGATCAACGAAAATGCAACAAGATTCTCCATTGAGCTAATGGTGTGGAATATGATAAGAAAATGTTGCAGAGATGAAGCGCCAGCAGGAGTGATCATAGTAGCAGCGTAGTGCACAAAGGGGATGATGTTCAGTTGGGCATGGTACCTCCTTAACTGATTCTCTCTTGACTATCGCGACCCACAATACAATGGAACCGAATTCCATTACTCATGGATGATAATATTGATATATCTGGTAGGGTGGTAGGATCCCAAGTTCTCCACATTCTTAGACATAGTGGGAAAATGCTACGCAACCAGGTATGAGTCTCTCTAGAAATCAAAAGATAACAAGACATAGCAGGAAAACAATTATATGTTTTCCATGTTATTAGAATAAATCTAGTAGTGCAACACAAATGTATGATGAATACCTATGGAGGTCATGCATAAGACAGAGGGGATATCTAGATTCAAGGCATCCCCACATCACATATGGATCCAAGCTGCAAAGGATCCTAAAAAGGAATGGCTAAAGATGCAATATTGCGTCACACAGAGAGAAATTGGAGTGGATTATCAAGGATTGGCCTATGCAGTGGCAACTTCCAATAGAAAAAATATCCACAAGGACAGGCACAACGCAGTCCTCCAAGCCCAAAGATACAACCGAAGAAGGCTTGTTAGCCCGAACTGGTAGTCAGGCTGAAAAAACCAGGACAACCACAACACAAACCCTACCAAGTGGCAGTAGCACGGTACCGAAAAGGTGGAGGAGAAATCCCACAACATTAAGAACAGGAAGCCGACCACAGACTGGGAAAAAGGAGACAACATAAGCTCCAAAGGAAACAAACCAAGCAACAACAACGGAGGCCAAACCCTCACCGACGACAAGAAATATCGCACAGGGAAAAGACACGAGCAAGAAGAGGAAGTACGAGAAAGAGGACCCAGAGATCATCCTCATATGGGATGATGTAGAGCTTGTTGCAGATAAGGCTCAAGACATGAGTGAGGAAATGGTTAGGACTGCAGTGGTGCATAGGGAAGAGATTATGGCTAAGCTCCTAGGGGTACATGAAAACATTCAATAACTACAAAGCTGGGCATAATCATAGGCCACTGTGCAACCACAAGAGAAGACATAGAGGCCATATGCGCATAAAGAGAGTGAATATATTGTACAATTTGTTTTCCATGGTAGGGAAACATTCACCATAATGCATCAAATGACCAGATTCGATCAGGAGACAACATTGAAACCCCTGGAAGAAGTAGAACATCCTGAGATGGTGATGGCACACATTCCAACAAAGGATTTATATAGGCTACAAGCTGGCGTCATAAAGGAAGTACACTCTAGGGCCCATGAAGATGCCACAAACATAGAGGTGGAAAGAGGAGTCATAGAGATTCTCCAGATCACATGTGACCAACTCACTATGGAAAAAGAAGAAGAGAAGGAATGCACAGATAGGCTAGATCAAGATTAACAACAACATATAACCAAATCCTAAACAATGCTCAAGTGGCAGAGTGAAGTACACTAGATAAGATTGAACTTATTGTACAGACAATCAAGCAGTATCAACAGGATATCGAGGAATTAAAATAAAAACTTAACCCCACGACTCCTTTGGAAGTGAAGGAGCAGAGAAAACAAAAAGCTGCAAGCCAAATCGATGAGATGGAAAAAACAAGTTAGTGTAGCAACAAGATTGTTTGACAGAGCAACACCAATTTGGATAGCGTTGGAGGAAGATGAGAAGGTCCAGAAGTGGGACCAAGAAGAAGGAAAACTAAGAACAACAATACAATACCTCAAGAAAAGGAAGAAGTCAATGAGTATCACATAACATATGAAAGGAACACAAGATATGAAGAAGCTACAGGCAGAGTTAAAAGTAGCGTAGATGCAGAAGAAGGAAATACAGGAGAAGATGGAACCCCTTCAAGAGAAAGTAGCGCAGATAATCATGCAGTTGGAGGAGGAGAAGAAGAACATGGCATAGACATAGGCACAGTGCGCAACAATGATCCAGGAGGAGATCACAACATAATCATTAGAAGCGCTCACAGAGAAGGTCATGCAGGTCAAGGAAAGAAGAAGGGAACTTCCAGACAAGTTCCACAGCCTAGCAGAGGTTGTCGAGGGATTTCACATTGCCTAGGTTTCTTGAGACGAGCCATATGTCAGTGTTGGAGGCATGTTGGGCACAAGACGATTTTGAGGAAAAGTCCATTTTTGGAAAGTGAAGTGTAATTTGGAAAAAGACAGTTGGTAGGAAAAGAAGCAGGTGCGGGGAAAAGCTACATGCAAAAGAGGAAAGCATGCAAGGCACACATGCAGGAAAACCTAACCATGCTAGCTTTAGGGTTTTTGTAAAATATTGTAACGACTGATAAGATGTAATTTAGTATAAATAAGTAACTAGGAGATCTAGGTAGAGGTTCCTGAACTTTTTTCTGCTCGGTTAAAAAAACTACTGTAAGATGTGATACCATTTTGTAAGTTTTTGATATGTAGGAGAGTAGAGTAGCTAGATATTGAGGATTAGATCACATGCTGAGGAGCCTGGTGCGATCTAGTCAGCCTCACAGATGTTGTGGAACCTATTTCGTGATTATACGATCAGAATCGTAGTGCGTGTGGCACCATATATTGCATAAATCTAAATAAAAAATCATAAGAATCCAGATCTTTGTGGACGTAGACCAAGAGGGGGTGAACCATGGTAACACCTATGTTATGTGTTGTTCTTATTGCATATTTACCTTATGTAATTAGTTAGACTCTGAATGGATGAATGGATAATTCTGTGAGATCTGTTATAGGTTAGATATATTAGAATGCATGCATAGACTTAACAGATGAATGAACCTTAATACTAATAAATTGAGTAATTAGTTTAAGGCTTGAGAAATATCAGTTACAACCCCAGATCCCCACTCTTTTCTAGATTGTAAAAATTTGAGCATTGTAGTCACCCATAGAACTATCTCAGGTGAGACTGTGCAGTACACTCTATGTGTTGCATTTCCTTCTGGTTTACCAGAAGGGCTCATTGTTTTAGATGGTTTTGTTGGAAACATGTTCAGATCTGAATGTGGGTCAACCAAGAAGTAGATAGAAAGAGTAGTAACCAACACCTTATAGAATATTCTTGAAATTCCTCACGTGGTTAGCCCCACGTGTGTTAGTAATGTCCATGTACATGGCATTTACTCGTACCATTTTGATCAACAAGGTAAATAAACTTGCGGGAGTCATGACTTTCACATACGGTCTATGATTTATGTGATTCTTTCACTGTTGGAAAGGTCTAAGTATGTAGAATATTGCATATTCCTCCAAATGACACTTTGCAAAAAAAAAAAAAAAAATATGCCCCGAAATGGCTCTGAATTATTTTAGGGTTTCTAACCCTAATTTTTCAAACTTGAACCTACCACTAAAACGACCCTGCAACATGATTCGTACAATTTCTCCTACCCATAAAGTATCAAGATAGATTGAAAAATGTATGATGATCCAATTTGGATCATTAATAAAAATAAATGATTATTTGTAAATGTGAATCACACCTATTATTTGTGTTATTTCTACAATTGTATATGTAGATCTTGTATATTGTTCTTTATAGTTTCTAATATTTTATCTTTCCTAGAGTTAGTACATGGGAGAGTATTTTAATGGTAAGTAGGCAACATTATAAATTTTGTACTTAGTGCCTTAATAATATGTAGTATGGAAATGGTATGTACCTATATCCATGTATGCAACATTTAATGGGAATGTCATTGTAATACCTTTGTAGGCATACATACCTCTTTAAAGTTGTCTTGACATTTTGATAGCATATTTGATAAAGTAAAAAACCTATATTATGTAGCTCTTAACACCTTGAAAAAAAGCATGTCATTGTAATACCTTTATAGGCATGCATACCTTTTTTGACTTGTTTTTAACATTTTGATAACATATTTGATATAGTGAAAAACCTATGTTATATATTTATTAACACCATGAAAACACATGTCATTGTAATACCTTTGTAATACTTCTATAGGCATGCATACCCCTTTTCATTGATAACATATTTGATATGGTGGAAAAACTATTTTATGTATTTCTTAACACCATGAAAAGGGCATGTCATTTTAATACCTTTTGTAGGCATGAATACCCTTTTCAGTTGTCTTTGAAATTTTGATAGCATATTTACATCAAAGGTGTTTTTAAGGGGAGGTTCCTCTCGAGGCTTCATAGTATGTCCAAAGCATATAGCAATTTGACATCTCGAGGCTTCGTCGTATGTCCAAAGCATATAGCAATTTGACATCTGAACGAATCTTCTCCCTCCACGTGTTTTCTCCTTCGCCGACTCCAAGGGCTACTTCACCCACTCCAAATGCTACTTTTGATGCCAATCTACGCCAATTTATCACCAGGGTCAATTATATGCCTCTTCTTGCATCTCGATGGGAAAGTAACTCATCTCTACCTCGTTTGAAATCTATACAAATTTTTTTGTCTGAAATTGTTTGCTAACTTCAGCAGATTTGGTGTTACAAGCAAGTTTCGCTTATGGGAAGATGACATCCATCTGTCCTCTTTCTCTTCTAGAAAGAGTCAGCCTGCCATTGATTCAATTTATGAGCAAAACTGGCCACTGTTCAAGCTAAAGAATTGAGAATTATTAGAAGACGACAGAGCGGGTTACAGTTCGCTCCACTGAATGGTACGGCGGACAGTCTATTGTTGGGTTTGGTCAAAGCGGGATTTTAGGTAGGAAAATTTATTCCATTTGGACCAGATGAGTGTGATGCCTTATCTCATCAACAGAGCCAAAGAAAATCGCAGGATGCTTGTTGCAACCTTTCTGGATATTGAGTGTCTCGTGGAAGTTACATAAGCCATTCATATTAATTGACATCAATTTATTTAGTTATTGTTCTATTGCATGTGTGTATGTTAATGTTCGGCGTTGCTGCAGTAGAAGAGAAGAATCTGCATTGAACGACGATGAAGAAGAAGGCTTACGACCATTTCTGCAGAAGAGACGATTATTGTCGGAACGAAGCCCAAACACAGAGACACAAGGAGTGCATATCTCTGCGACATAAGGGCAAGTTTCCTGTGGGGAAGCTTTCCCAGCATGTGGAGGTTCCCTATGATCGACCATGGTGGCGGACCTGGAGGGAAATTCTTCAATTTATTAATTCTGTGGATTTTATTAAAGAGCATCCATGTTGACAGGAACACCGCTATACACATCGCAGTCAATGCAAGATCCTCTATCTGTTATGCAAGAGGGGAACATTAATTAGTTCCGTTATGGGAGAGGGGAACATTATTTAGTTTACGGACAACCACCGGATTGAATGTTGTGGAAACATTATTTATTTTATTTAGGGATCGTCACTGGATTGAAGTCAACATTGTAATAAAAACTAATTCTTTTATTAAAAGATAGGATTATTTAATTAAGAAAAAACTCAATATTCTATGTTATTATGATTTTCATCGTGTTTAATGGGACATTGGGCGCTAGATGGTTTCTTTTCAACATTTATGGACCTATATACTTCATTTCTTTGGGATGCCATACAGTTCGAAGATATAGGGTTTTGGATTTCTTTCTTAATGGTTGATCTGCTTTACTTGGATATTGATTTCATCTATTGTGAATACATATCCATACATATATAGATAGAAATCCGTTGTGAATGTGGGATGTTATATGGATTGTTAGTTATTACTACAAGACGATCCTTTACAAGTGGACAAATGATCCCATCACACACTCGTGGACAAATGGTTAGATGTGGGATGTCATATGGATTGTTAGATCCAACTTATTTTTAGATCCATATCTTAGATTCAATATATTTTAAATATGGATATGGAAGTGAAGAGAATATCTATATCTAAGATCCAACTTATTTATATCCAAATCTTAGATTCAACTTATTTTAAACATGGATATGGAGGTTGAGAGAATATCAACTCTAAACTCAGCACAATATATTAATGGAAGCATTATCTCCAATAATTAGTGCATAGTTTATGTTGGGGAATTTTATAAGCTCAAAGCTAATCTTAGAACTCTTGTTAAAAGAAACACTGTGTATGTATAACCAAACAAGAGGGTCTCATACACCAATTTGATGTGGGTGACCTTAAAAATATATTATTATTATTATTATTACTAAATTATTTTCACTTTCATTTTAATTATTAGTGCAAGTTTGTATAGGAGAGTTTTATGAGCAAAGAGGGACACATCCAAAAACAAAGAGAGCGGTTCGGACTCTTGTGGAGACACAGACTGCGTATGTATAACCAAAGGCTGCATTTATTTATAATTTGACACATTAAAAACCAAACACAGCCAAACACTTCATTTATTTATAAATTGAGAGATGGAAAAGGAGGACACGAGAAACGATGAATATTTCAGTGAATGGCCAACGATATTGGTGAATTCCTTACATCACTCAAATATCAATTTCTTCTTCTTCAAATTGCTAACTCTGTGCCTAAAAGATCAATTTCTTCTTCTTCAAATTGGTAACTCTGTTCCTAAAAGATCACGCCCTCTATTCCATCCAGGAGCTCCCATCAATGTAATTAATGCCTAAATACTGTGCTACCTGCGCAGGGCTAGTGACTTTACGGGACCATGAAATGCGTTTATTTGCTGCTGCTCCGGGCCCGGGACAATTGAACTCGTTATACGTCACTATCCTGAAGATGAAAAGCAATAATATTAGTTATTTGGAGATATGGCATTCTACTATTTTTATTTATAATTTTCGATAATTTCTTACTTTTATTTCTGAGTCTCCCCACTCTGCGGGCCATTCCATTCAGTCCATCCTTCTGGGAAGATAATGTCATCCATGTAAGTGTTAGCAAACACTACTGTGGAGTAAGCCCCCCATGGTTTTCCCAGATAATTTTTTCCTTTCCCTGTCAACTTGCATTGCAAAAAGACAAAGCCCGTGTCTTCGAACGGAGAGGATCTCTTCTGAGCTGTAAATACGCCATAATACTTTACAGGGATGGAATGCAGTTCGCAGCTCTGCCATCAACAAACCGAAAATATTGTATTAATATTTAGGAAAACCGAACTATGAAACAGAATAGCAATCAAAACACTGTTCATGATTTGTATTTGGTTTACCTGATAAATAGATTTTCCATTGCCGCATATGAAGTCGATGGCACCTTCAATGTAACAGTTTCGAAAATAATGCTTCCCRCTTTCGTCTAACAGGGTGTCCTGATACCCCAGAAATCTGCTATTGTAAAACGCACAACGATCTCCCGAGATCCTCAYCGCCACAGCTTGGTTATTMGGACCCATATCACCCGGACCAAATGAATTCTGCATAAYTCTATCCTTTAAATCAACCTCTCTCAWGTTTTACTAACATATTAATAATACCCAATTCAAATACCTTACCTCGATTGTGATATCCCTGGCTAYGAAATCTGAAGCATACACGGTSAGCGTTGCCGAGAAATATGTCCCATTGCTAGATGCCGAGCTATCATTCCAAGTGATGACGGTGCTACTGGCGTCCGAGCCAGTCAGAGTTATGAATGGCTTCTCTGCAGGAATTTGCACCTTCTCCCTGAAAGGTACATAAAATAAGAAACGAAGAGTTCAGTTTATGCCCACATTATTTAATCCTTTAATCAATGACTATATATTATTTAATTCTCCAGGATGAAACCTAACTTCCCGTGACAAACAGTTCTCCAGGATGAAACCTAACTTCCAACTTTTGGTTTCAATAATTACTGACCTATAAATGCCGGCTTTGACATTGATCCTGACGGGGTTCTGGTTATTCACTGGAACTGAATCGATGGCGTCCTGGACCGTAGTGAAATCGTCTTGACCTTTCTTCTTATCTACTACAATCACAACTGCTTTGCCAGACTTCGGGTTTTGAGTCGAATCGCCCTTCAATTCCGTGGAATTCTTCTCCCAATCGCTGCTACGTATACAGTAGGCGGGTTTCATGATAAACACAACAAAAAAACTGATAACGAGTAATCGTCTACAATTTGCCATGGATGACTTTCGAGAGATCAAAGAATGAATGAATAACAGAACTTTCGTAACAGGGAAACCCGATCAATGGTCGCAATAATTGTATGTTAACAATATTGCGAGTAAATAATTGCAAAGGCCCTCGTCCATAAATACTTCGTCACCTCCATATTACAATTCCCTTCCAAATCCTTAGGAATCAGTTTGGCCAATTGCAGGGACGTGCTCTAAAAATATGTGAAAACATTCATAAGGGTAGAGAAATCATGTTCACGTTTTCGTTTTTATATTTTTACCATATTTAGAAAATAATTACACAGAAAGGCTTATATCTATTGGATATGGGCACAATTAATTACCTTTTAATCTAAAATTTTAATCTGATAGTTAACAATTGAAGATGCCGGCATATTTTTAGTCGTCCTGCCAAATCAATGAATGTGATTTACTCTTCATAACTTGTATTTTTGAATGCATCAGTTAACCTGTTTACTTTTTAACATTTATCTAATCATATTAAGAAATTACTATACCACCATATGATTGCCACGTTTAACTGATTAACCTTTGGAATTACCAAATTTGAAATTAACTTTAAGATTTCCTCAGCTCTATCTGCGTTTCACCTGTCGGCGCCTTTCAAGGAAGGCGCCTTTCAGCTGTCCGGAGAAAGCATCGCCTTTTAACATTCACCAGCCACTTTGCAGCTGTGTTAGTTAAGAATGAGTTAAGATATCAACTTTAATCATTGGGTAGAATTTAGATTCTCATATAAGTGTTTAAAATCAAATTTCAATTTTTGTTAATAAAATCCCTTAATATAGTTTTTGTTTTAAGAGAAAAGAAAAAAAATCTTATATATTAAATAATATAACAGTTCTGTTACAATCCTTGTCAAAATAGTTCAGAATTTCTCCAAAAATCCTGGAGCATATTCAAACTGTTCATTTACATATGTTATCATTTAGTTTTCACAGTTTAAATATTCCCAAAAAATGATATTTCCAAAACAAAAACAACATATAAGATCAACATATTTTCCTTATTTTTGTTGCCACGTATTAGTGCATAGTTAATATGATCTTCTTCAAGTTGCTAAAAATGATCAACTTCCATATTGTAGGTTCTGTATATATGTTGAGCCTTTAGATGAGTAAATTTCTCAATATTTCTAATTATGTTCATCCAGGGCATAAGAGATATCACCTGTAAATAATTTAAATTAGAAAACCAATTTATTATCACCTTAGAGTCACCAACAAATTGTAACTGTGTTACCTTTATATAAGAAGAAAAATAAAGTAAACACCAGAGGCTTAATAGTTCACTCCTGGTATTAGTCCCCCTTCCACAATTCGTCATAAGTATAAGTCCCCCTTCCACAATTCGTCATAATCTTGTAGGTTCCCTTCTCTAGGCATTTTCCACACTTTTCACCCATTTCTTGAGATGCCCCATCAAAAAAGCCCACAACGAGATCCCAATCTAGAATAGAAGGCCTTTCTATCCTATCAACCTTAGTGAAAATTGAAACTTTTGTTTCACTGAAATCCTCTATAATACTATTGCAAACTTTATCTTTATTAAGTGCCATTCCTTCAAATATAACCATATTCCTATGTTTCCACACTTCCCATCATAAGTATCTAGGTAGCTCTTTCCATTTTTCCTTCTTCTTTAACTAGTTTTCAAAACAACCCATAATATTCCCTCCTTCCCATCTACTCTCAAGTCTTAACTCCTTCATTACTATAAACCAAATATCCTTAGTGAACCTACAATCCAAAAAAAGATGATTTGTACTCTCCTCATTTGTTCCACATAACACACATCTGCTAGGCCCTTCAAATCCTCTTTTAGATTAGTTTTCCCAAGTAAGTATTTCTTTTCAAGTAAGAGCCACACAAAGAGTTTGATCTTTAAAGGTAACAACCAATCCCAAATATCACTATACCAAAAAACTAAAGCATCTCCTGTAATTCCCTCCATCATAAGCTTGTTTTGTTGTAATTGTCCAAGTTTAGTGTCCCAGGACAAAAGCAAAAGATCTTTTTCATTGTTCAACTCAAATCCTGAGCCTACAAGTCCTTTTACATAATTATTCCATTCATCGAGAAGTTCTCCCTCCAATCCTAAATCCTTTTCCAATTTCCATCTAAGAAACTTTGTCTTCTCCACATCGTGGTACCTTGCCTGAGACAAAAATTCAATACCTTGAGCCTTCAAAGCTAGTACAAGATTCCTAGATAACTTATAATAATTATGAGATCCTATCAATAGATCAACTTCAATATTGATGTCTTTCCCATTTCCAGGTTTACAAGCCAACCATTCAGTAATGATGGGCAATGATGAGGTAAGTGCTCTCCAAATGTTTGAAATACCAACCCAATATTTCCTACTTTATTTGAACAAATCTACGATGATTTTTTCCTGAGATATTTTTTAAGTATCACATGAGTCATAAGACACCTCCATAAGATCTTTGCTGCTAAGGCTTTCCCAAACGTAAAAATATTCTTAATGCCCCACCCACCCAACTTTTTAGGTTTTCCTAGTTGTTTCCAGCTTACCAAATGGATCCCTTCTTTTTATCTTTTTCCGAGTCCATAAAAAAGTAAACATCCTTAATCTAATAGTATTTAAAATAATTTTAGGGATTTTATCTAGTGACATCCAATAAACATGTATACTTTCCAAAACAACTTTCATAAGAGTTATTCTCCCCCCTAAACTCAACCATCTATGAATCCAATTAACATTCCTTTTCTCAAAAATTTTCACCAGCCAGTTCGAGTCCATCCTATTATAGAAGTTTGGTTTCAGAAAACAACCAAGATATTTAAAACCCTCATCAATTGGTTTCACATCAAATGGAAAAATCTCTTTGAACAAGGTCAAATCCTCTTCTACCCATCCAACTTCTAAGAAAGAATATTTCTGTGGAATAATAGCCATTCCAGTTGCTTTGCAGAACAAGCCCAATATTCCTTTTAATATATCCCATTCACCCTCTTGCAACTGGTATTCCAACAACAACCACTTGTTGTTTCAGTGAAACTCACCCAAGAGTTCTCTATTCAGGAATAACAACCTGACTCTTCGGTCTTCGAGGTCCAATTCTCTCTAATTAATCCCCAACTTTCTCTAGAATTCACATGCCACGACTGCATCAACTTTAGGCTATATTTCTTTCTCTTCGCTTGGCTCTTGTGCACCCACTTAACTAACTAAAAAATGTTGCTTTCTTACCCCCGCAAATTTCCTCTCTTTGGATTTCCTTTCTTGACCCACACTCTTCCCCAAGCTAATTGTACTCAGCCCCCATGTGCCTAATAACTTTGGAATGTGACCACTCACGCCCACCCTCTTACATGTGTTCAATGATTAGCTTTTGGAAACACTCAATAAAAATGGGAAGGTTCATATACAAATATAAATTTCGTAAAATGGTTTAAATCATTATACATGTGTAATTCCCCCTTGGATCCCTCTTGGCCATTATTCTATACACTCTCTTCTGGATTAATTCAACCCCCATCTCTTGTCCATGTCCCTTTAGCAACTATCTTCACATTTTATTAACAAAACAAAGAAATACAATTCACATATTACATCGCTTGGCCATAGCCACATATTATATCTACATAATCATTAATTAAAGTCGGGATTATAGATAATCATTAATTAAACTGGGGATTATAGTGGGGATGTTATAGTAAGTAGACATAAATATAAATTTTGTACTTAGTACTTTCATGAGATGGAGTATGAAAATGGTATGTACCTATATGTATGTATGTAAAATTTAAAGGGAATATCATTGTAATACGTGCTTAGGCATGCCCCTTTTCAATTGTCTTTGAGATTTTGATAACATATTTGATATAGTGAAAAATATATGTTATGTAGCTCTTAACACCATGAGGAGTGGGTTGTGTGTTCCTTGAGTTGGTTGGAACTCTCAAGAGAGTGGAAGGCCTAGAAACATAAACTTTTTTGTATATTTAGGAAGAGTTCACTAAAGATTTTAATGAACGGTGTGCATAAAAGACGCCTTACTAGAATAACAGTTGGAGTAGTCAGGTACCTATGTAGTCAATTTGTAGTGTAGCATTTGTTACATTGGACTATTAAATGATGTACAAACATGATGTGATATTCTGCACTTTTCCTTCATTTATTTGTATTCATTCAAGTTAAATAAATAAAAGAATTATATTTTGTTTACTTCATACAGTTTGTGTTTTACATGTTTATGAATAATAAATTGAACTGCATATATCTTATTCGATTAATTTAGTTAATCTATAAAAGTGTGAAAAGTATCCAAAAGTTCCAGGCACTGATTCACCAGCCTCTCAGTGTTAGTATGTTTCAACAAAGAGGGTTGTGTCAAATCCAGGCATGAAAACTCCAAATTCGTTCGATTTCTCTGCAATGTCAAGCTTGCTCAACAATCTAAGGGAATGTGCAGCGAGCATTATTCCACAAGCTCATACATTTCTCTCATCCTCTACAATGCACACACACAGAGACATATTGATTCCACACACAACAATTCACATCGGGCATTGACTTTCTCCCACAACTTGTTGGACATCTTACTCTCGCTTAGCACACTGTCTTCTCCATGAATGCCAACTCTATTTCCTCACACAACACGGAATCGAATCATCTTCCTCCTATTCTTTTTCATGACAGACCTGTGGTAGGAATGGTGAAGTCCTGTCATTATCATCGGTGAATTATGGCCCAAATGTTCAAATAACTAGGAAGTGATCGACCCTCTTGAATGGAAATACACGCAGGTCGTGAAATATCTATGTTCAAACGACTATTTTACGCCAGGTTCATTCCTTTATGGTGGCATTTTCAAACCCTAATATCCCATTATTTAAATCGAAAGTTTGAATTCCAGTATTCACCATACAATAAACAAAAATTGTGTTTGAGGCCTGCGTTACAGATAACTAACATACCATCTATTTCTATTTTCTATTTGTGTGGTTTGTACAATTACTTTTAAATGTATCCAAACCTAAAAAATCATTTAATTAAATGGATTCATCACTTAAGTCACTCCAAGAAATATTAAACACAAAATACAAAAGCACATTGCTTATCTCATCTCTCATTTTCATCCAATGCTGAAATAAAAAACATCTTGAGCATTTCATCTTTAATTGAGGCTATGATATATATCGTTCTTCATTTAGGCATTTTAAAACAATAAGAAACTTGATCATGTTTCCTTTCTTGTATTGTCTCCACTTTGAGAATTTTTCGCTTCAATTACTAGGTCGAGGGTTCATGATTGAGAAGCATTCTCCTTCTTTCAAATACACCCTTCTACTTCGCATCCAGAAAATTCATCAATAAAATAAGCAAGAAACATTCTTGCAAGTGCAGGTTCTTACAGGAAGAAAATAATCAAGAAGGTAAAATAACTGTAAAAATAGAGAAGACAAATACCACATAATTCTACTCCACTTTGATCATCTGCTTCTTCATCATTTACCATGGAAAAACTGCCATGGTACTACCAGGCACTAAGAACTATAGTGCTCTCATAAACTACCAGGCTCATGAGATCAATATCATGCTCTCATAGCGTTGTTAAGAATATAGGCAAGAAAGTAAATAACTAACAACAAGATCAAGAAGGCAAGGAAGAGGGGCGCAAGAAAGTAAATGACTAACAACAAGATCAAGAAGGCAAGGAAGAAGGGTGGAAAATGCAGGAATCCAATACAATTAATGTGTACATCAATAATGTATATATAGTACATATTGCACAGTTGTCCTCTAACCTATGTCGTTAGGGTAAGATAAAGAATTGAGATTAGAGAGTTTTCAACAATTATAATATATATAGTTATTATATTATATTATATATTGTTATTGTTATTGTTATATATATATATATATATATATATATATCAAATTTAACCACTAGTTGTATGCATGCATACCTCTTTTCAGTTGTCGTTGACATTTTGATATAGTGAAAAACCTATGTTGTGTAGTTCTTAACACCATGAAAAGAGCATATCATTGTAATCCCTTTGTAGGCATGCATACCCATTTTCAATTGTCTTTGAGATTTTGATAACATATTTGATATGGTGAAAAACCTATGTTATGTAGTATTTAACACCATGAAAAGGGCATGTCTTTGTAATACCTTTTAAAGCGTGCATACCCCATTTACGTTGTCTTTGACATTTTGATAACATGTTTACACAGAAGATGTTTTTTAGCGGAGGTTCATCTCAAGGCTTCGTCGTATGTCCATAGCATATAGAAATTTGACATTTGGACCAATCTTCTCACTCCATGTGTTTTCTCCTTCGCCTACTCCAAAGGATGCTTCACCTGCTCCAAACACTACTTTTGATGCCATTCTCTGCCAATTTATTACCAACGTCAAATATATGCCTCTACTTGCATCTGGATGGGCAAGTAACTCATCTCTACCTCATTTCAAACATCTACCAAATTTTTTTGTCTGAAATTGTTTGCTAACTTCAGCAGATTTGGTATTATAGGAAAGTTTTGTGTGTGGGAAGATGATGACCATATGTCCTCTTTCTCTTCTGGAAAGAGTCAGCCTACCATTGATTCAATTTATCAACAAATATGGCCACTGTTCAAGCTGAAGAATTGAGAAATATTAGAAGATGACAAAGCAGGTTACAGTTCGCTCCACTGAACGGTCTTGTGGACAGTCTATTGTTGGGTTTGGTCAAAGGGATATTTGAAGTAAGAAAATTTCTTCCATTTGGACCAGATGTGTTTGGACTAGATGAGTGTGATGCCTTATCTCATGAGGAGAGCCAAAGAAAATCGTAGGATGGTTGTTGCAACATTTCTGGATATTGAGCATCTCCTAGAAGTGACCTAAGCCATTCGTATTAATTGATATTAATTTATTTAGTTATTGTTATATTGCATGTGTGTATGTTAATGTTCGACATTGCTGCAGTAGAAGAGAAGAGTCTGTGTTGAACGACAATGAAGAATAAGTCTTACGACCATTTCTGCAGAAGAGATGATTATTTTTAGAATGAAGCCCAAACAAAGAGACATGAGGAGTCCATCTCTGTGCGACAGAAGGACAAGTTTCATGTGGGGAATCTTTCCCAACATGTGGAGGTTCCCTATGATCAGACATGGTGGCGGACCCGGAGGGAAATTCTTCAATTTATTAAATCTGTGGATTTTACTAAAGAGAATCCATGTTGAGAGAAACACCGCTATACACATCGTAGTCGATGCATGGTGACCTTGCATGGCATCCACATCCTATGAAAATAGTTCCCCAAAATCTATTTTTGATGACAATCAAACCTTTTCTTTTGAGCAGAAACCACCAGAAACCCAATTTCTTTGGGCTAGATTGGAAAGTGTTCTTTCCAGGATTCTCAAAAGTGTGTTGAAAATCGAACATGGTAGAGTTGTGATCACAACGAAGACACTTTTATTTATGAATGATTGAATTGCATAGGTTTGAGAGACTCTTTCCAGATCACACAATTTATAGGCATCTAACACATCTTAGGCTTTACAAGACTATGTTCCGTCCAAGCAGTGGTAACTTGGATACATCATTTTCTTTATTATAAGTTTAGGAAAATGATAATAGGAGTGATATTTCTCTTACGCGGAAGACGTCCTCTCTATCCTCTATATTTTATGAAAGAGGGAAACATTATTTAGTTTCGTTATGAGAGAGGGGAACATTATTTAATTTACGGACAACCGCAATGTTGGGGAAGCATTATTTATTTAATTTAGGGATCTTCACTGGATTGAAGTCAACATTGTTATAAAAACTAATTTTGTTATTAAAGGATATGATTATTTAATTAAGAAAAAATCCAATATTCTATGTTATTACGTTTTTCATCGTGTTTAATGGGACATTGGGCACCAGATGGTTTCTTTTCAACATTTATGGACCTATATACTTCATTTCTTTGGGATGCCATACAGTTCAAAGATATAGGGTTTGAGATTTCTTTCTCATCAATATTAAGGAATCGTTGATCTACTTTACTTGGATATTGATTTCATCTATTGTGAATACATATCCATACATATATAGATAGAAATCCATTGTGAATGTGGGATGTCATATGGATTGTTAGTTATTACTACGAGTCGATCCTTCACAACAACAACCACTTGTTTCTTTAGTGCAACTCACCCAAGAGTTCTCTATTCAGACATAACAACCTGACTCTTCAGTCTTCGAGCTCCAATTCTCTCCAATTACTCCCCAACTTTCTCTAGAATTCACCCTCCACAACTACATCAACTTTAGGCTATATTTCTTTCTCTTTGCTTGGCTCTGGTGCACCCACTTAACTAACTAAAAACTTTTTCTCTCTTACCCCCACAAATTTCCTCTCTTTGGATTTTCTTTCTTGACCCACACTCTTCCCCAAGCTAATTGTATTCAACCCCCATGTTGCCCAATACCTTTGGGATGTGACCACTCACGCCCACCCTCTTACATGTATTCAATGATTAGCTTTTGAAAACACTCAATAAAAAATGGGAAGGTTCATATACAAATATAAATTTAGGAAAATGGATTAAATCATTATACATGGGTAATTCCCCTTTGGATCCCTCTTGGCCATTATTCTAGACACTCTCTTCTGGATTAATTCAACCCCCATCTCTTGTCCAGGTCCCCTTAGCAGTTAGCTTCACATTTTATTAATAAAACAAAGAAATACAATTCATATATTACATCACTTGGCGATAGCCACATATTATATCTATATAATCATTAATTAAACTGAGGATTATAGATAATCATTAATTAAACTGGGCATTATAGTGGAGATGTTACAGTAAATATACATCAATATAAATTTTGTACTTAGTACTTTCATGAGATGGAGTATGGAAATGGTATGTACCTATATGCATGTAAAATTTAAAGGGAATATCATTGTAATACGTGCTTAGGCATGCCCCTTTTCAATTGTCTTTGGGATTTTGATAACATATTTGATATAGTGAAAAATATATGTTATGTAGCTCTTATCACCATGAGGAGTGGGTTATGTGTTCCTTGAGTTGGTTGAAACTCTCATGAGAGTGGAAGGCCTAGAAACATAAATGTTTTTGTATATTTAGGAAGAGTTCACTAAATATTTATTTGTATTCATTCAAGTTAAATAAATAAAAGAATGATATTTTGTTTACTTCATACAATTTGTGTTATACATGTTTATGAATAATTAATTGAATTTCATATATCTTATTCGATTAATTTAGTTATTCTATGAAAATGTGAAAAGTAGAAAAAAATTCCATACACTGACTCACCCCCTCTAAGTGTCAGTGTGTTTCAACAAAGAAAGTTGTGTCAAATCCAAGCACGAAAACTCCAAATTCATTCGATTTCTCTGCAATGTCAAGCTTGCTCAACAACCCAAGGCAATGGGCCGTGAGAATTCTTCCACAAGCTCATACATTTCTCTCATTCTCTGCAATGCACACACGCAGAGACAAATTGATGTCACGCACACCAATTCACATCAGGCGTTGACTTTCTCCCACAACTGGTTGGACGTCTTACTCTCGCTTAGCACACTGTCTTCTCCACGACTGCTAACTTTATTTCCTCACACAACACAGAATCGCCTCGTCTTCCTCCTATTCTTGTTCATGACAAACTTGTGGTATGAATGGTGAAGCCTTGTCATTGTCATCCGTGAATTATGGCCCAAATGTTCAAAGAACTAGGAAGCGACCGACCCTCTTGAATGGAAATACAGACAGGTCGTGAAATCTCTGTGTTCAAACGACTATTTTACATCGGGTGCATTCCTTTACGGTGTCATTTTCAAACTCGAATATCCCATGATTTAAATTGCAAGTTTGAATTCCAGTATGCACCATACAATAAACAAAAAATGTGTTTGAGGCCTGCGTTACAGATAGCTAGCATACCAATTGTTTCTATTATCTATTTGTGTGCATACCAACTGTTTCTATTATCTATCTTTGTGGTTTGTACAATTATTTTTAAATGAATCCAAACCAAAACAATCATTTAATTAAATGGATCCATCACTTAATTCGCTCCAACAAATATTAAACACAAAATACAAATGCGCATTGCTTATCTCATCTCTCATTTTCATCCAATGCTGAAATAAAAAACAGCTTGAGTGCTTCATCTTTAATTGAGGCTATGATATATATCGTTCTTCCTTTATGAATTTTCAAACAATAAGAAACTTGATCGTGTTTCCTTTCTTGTCTTGTCTCCACTTTGAGAAATCTTCGCTTCAATTACTAGGTCGAGGGTTCACGATTGAGAAGCATTATTCTTCTTTCAAATACACCCTTCTACTTCGCATCCACAAAATTCATCAATAAAATAAGCGAGAAACATTCTTGCAAGTGCAGGTTGTGACACGAAGAAAATAATCAAAAAGGTAAAATAACTATAAAAATAGAGAAGACAAATAACACATAATTCTACTCCACTTTGATCATCTGCTTCTTCATCATTTACCATGGGGAAACTGCCATGGTACTACCACACACTAAGAACTATAGTGCTCTCATAAACTATTAGGCTCATAAGATCAATATCATGCTCTCATAGCGTTGTTAAGAATATAGGCAAGAAAGTAAATAACTAACAACAAGAACAAGAAGGCAAGGAAGAGGGGTGCAAGAAAGTAAATGACTAACAACAAGAACAAAAGGGCAAAGAATAAGGGCAGAAAATGCAAGAATCCAATAAAATTAATGTGCACATCAATAATGTATATATAGTACATATTGCACAATTGTCCTCTAACCTATGTCATTAGAGTAAGATAAAGAACTGAGAATAGAGAGTTTTCAACAATTATAATATATATAGTTATTATATTATATATTGTTATTGTTATATATATATATATATGTATATATGTACCTGACAAATTTAACCATTAGTTGTATGCATGCATACCACTTTTCAGTTGCCTATGACATTTTGATAACATATTTGATATAGTAAAAAACCTATGTTATGTTGTTCTTAACACCATGAAAAGAGCATATCATTGTAATACCTTTGTAGGCATTGTTGAACCTCAAAATTACTCACTTCGATAGTGTCACAAGTGTCTTCATTACGAGTGTTGTAAGTGTCACATCTTGTCCGCAAGTGTTGCATTTGGACTATAAGTGTTGCAAGTGTCAAAAATATCATACTGCCATCTTACATATGTCGTGCCTCTAACGACATCATGAAGACATTTAAGACACCTCAAAGGTTAGTTTGGAACAAGAGAAGTCACTTGACAGGCAGTACAAGCCTTTTGACATTAAGAAAACCACAAAAAAATGGATTTTGGAGAGGAGTGCTCCCCTACCCACTCTCAGGGAGTGCTGGTGCTCCCTGAGCCTCTTTGGGGGAGTGCTTGAGCACCCTGTGCACCCTTATGGGGGAGTGCTACCCTGTTTTTAGAAAATTCTGGGTTTGTTGAGGCAAATAAGGGAATAATCTTTCAATTCCTAAAGGTAGTTGGATTTGAATAGATGGTCAAGGCATGATCTTAGGGGAGATCCTCAACTGAAGGAGAAGAATCATCAACTTATCCCAAAGATCTCTCAAGTGGTTGGACCTCTCCAAGGTTATATAAGGAGGCCTTCTCATGGTGAAAGGCACAATGGAGATTGAGAATTACATCAAACTTATGATCTCATGAGTGAGATGTCATCAAAGCAATCAGTGGAGATTGATTGAGCAAAGGGGTTGGACAAGGAGAACTGGAAAAGGTTGTTGTAGCTTCAATCAAAGGATTGTAAGTACTTTTAATTGTTCTTATTAATATAATCAATGCTTGGCATGTTTCTTTCAAAATTGTGCTTGTTTCACATGAGTTTGTCTACAGTAGATGGATCTATGATTGAGATAATCTCAGTAGAGTAGGAAGTCTTTTGTACCTTTATTTGTCCTACAGGATCTATCAATGAGCTCAGGATCAAAGCTCAGCCAGGACTTTACAAGGACAAATGTCGCTAATAAGCTACATGTCTATCTCCTTCTATTTCATTGATTAGTTTGATTGGATCTAAAAGGAAGTCAGTGTCCATGCTAAGAAATTTTTGTCGTGGCCTTAGGAGTCTAGAGATCAAGAGGGAATCCACTTGTCCACAAGGAGATTCACCTACAACAGAAATTGGTGACTCCACTGGGGAGGATCTCTAATTTGTTTCCTTTCCTAGGTCTTGTATTGTCTTGCTTTGCCCACTGATTTGACCTTCTCCATGAATGCCTCTGATCCTTAGGTTTGATTGTTGGCTCTTGGATTTATATTAAACACAAAATTTTGCATTCTTCCTGAGTTTTTCTTTTGAGTTTCTGGGCATTTCTCTTAGATTTTGTAGCAAAGCGCTGCCCTGCCCTTACCACCAGAGTGTTGGCACTCCCTTATAGTCTTCCACAGAGTGTTGGAGCACTCTGTGTCCCCTTTTGGTGGAGCGCTACCCCTTTTTCTGCATAAATCTTCATAGAAATTGGTTTTTCCTCAGTCTTTTTGTTGATTCATCTGCTCAGGGTTTGTGCTATCTTAGTGTGTCCTTTTTTAGCCTCCAATTATTTGATTTCTAAGGATTATTCATCTCTTTCTTGGATTTTTGACATTTGTCCTTGCTTTGCAATAACTCTTTTTCTTTGCTGACCTAGAGTTAACTTGTTGTTTTCTTCTCCTTCATCTGATTGAGTGAAAACTTTTGTGAGTAAATCCAAAGGTCTGTGAACTTTTCATTTGATCTTTGAGGTCAACTTTCTATCATTTCTCTTTTGTTTGAGGATTTTGGTTCTTGTTTGCAATTTGGTTATCTTTGTCCTTATTATCTATTTCACGACGATAGTGTATTTTTTGTTTTATGTGAAGTTTGCTTCTGATTGTTTAATCTTGAAGTCTGATTGACATTTAGAAGTCTTGCATCTGATTATCATTCACATATAAGAAAAATGACATATTTTAGTGATTGGTTTGGATATTAGAAGGCATTTCCGAAATTTTTATCATTGCATCGGATTTGAGTGAGAAACAAATTGATTGAGGACATTGTGTATTAGTGTTTGATTGTGAAAACAACTTTCTCTCTTTCCCTTAAATAGCCATTCATCGAAAGAAAATATTGCTTATCATCTTCTTGTGCATTTTTTGGAATTGAGTCATCATACTATCAGTTTCATTGTCATACACCCTTTGAGTCAAGAACAACCATAAAATCAACGCTAATTAAAAATTATCTAGAACATTTTTGTTTTTAGGATCTTCCACCAACATTAGAATAGGATTAGCACTTTGGATTAGGCTGTGAGTACAACTCTCCAAAGTTTTCAAAACGGACATTAGCATCCTGAGATAGGGAGAGTCAAATCCAATTGTCGTTTAGGCTTTCTGGGATCCCCCTCTCACACAGGGGTTACACACGAGGTCACATTCAGGTGAGTTACGGAGATTATCCCTCCATGGTTCAACTGTTTGTAGTGGTCGGATTGTATATTGGGGGTCACTTGAAGGTATACCCACAATTATGTGTGGGAGCCTCTCGAGTTGATTTCAGACTTGTTATCCTGCCCATACGTTCGGATCGGATTGTCGAATGTACCCACCCAGGGGATGAATGTGAGTTGGTGTCCTTAGTTGCCATAATCCTTAGGTACTTACACGAGGTGACAGTGAAGGGAAGTCTCATCGTACCTGGAACAGACATCGATCAAACTCACTCTGGCTCCTTGGAGGGTAAATCCACAATTACTGCGTGGAAGCTTGCACCAAGGTGAAAGTTCATTAAGTAGGTCACCATTGAAACTGTTCCACCATATCCTAGCCCCTTCTCGACTTGATCACGCGACGTTGGATTTCATCACCAACTAGTACGATCATCGAGACAGGTTTTGTTTACTTGGTTTTGATTCCTATATTTTATTAGTGTATGTTGTTTCTTTTTGTTAGTTGGCCCTAGATTTTCAGTGTGTACTATTATTCTCCAAAATTGAGCCTGTAGACGATAAAAGTATTTACCGATTGCGTAGGATGCAAGGGCTGCCTCCGGAAGGCTAAAAACCCTTACCTCCTAACCCTCCAAAAGACAACTACCGTGGAGAGGTAGAAAATCAATCTAACACTGGGAGTGTTGTTACTCCTCCGTTAGACAATCAAGAAGGTGCTTTGGTTATGGTTTAGAATCCCACTCATAACACTACATCTGTGTTAGTAACCCCACTTGAACCACTTTTTCTTCGTTTAGACTCCCTTGGGAACATCATAGATGAAGAGGTCCCACAGTTACCTACGAGAGATTTTACTTAGACATATATGGGATCCACAAAACCAAACTTCGGTGATGAGTATAGGACTCTTGTTCATCCTACCACTGCAGTAGATACAAATCACACACCTACTCATTATGTATGGAGGACTTCATCAGGGCACGATCTCTATGATCATTTTGAGTCCTTTCGACAACCCTTTAATGCTCATGACCCTCCTGTTGAAAGTAGACCATCTATTCAAACTATGAATCACCCCATCAATCAGGTCATTAACCGTACTATTGCATCAACACAAGTCTATCCTAATGATGGACTCATCACCTCTACTCATTCCCAAGGCACTTCGATCCCTACCCCCGCTTTTACAAACTTTCACTCTACAGCTCCACATGTTCCACATGATCCTGCTGAGACATCTTTGCACTAGAGAATGCAGACCCTTGCCAGCCAAATACAATCAACTGGAGGGAAACCACCATCTAACGGACCTTGCCTTCCTAGAGGACCACCATTCTATGGCGGGCCTACCCTTCCCAGGGGACAACCCCCTTTTCATGCTCCTCCTGGAGGGCAACCTCTCTTTGCGAGTCATACTCCGATCGTTAATCCACCGCTGGCAGGGGAGCAACCTTCGTTTGCTGGAAACCCTTCACAATGTTGGGGAGTATCTTCATTAGGCACTTTTACCCAACCCCACGTTGGGGGGCACTCATATCATAACCCACAAGGAGGAGTATCAAATCCTGTTCCTTCCGGAACATCTTATGGACAACCTTATCCGGGCGGCATCCCAAACACCACCTGGATTTCTCAGGGACAACAACCTTATCCTCCTCATGGGTCTAATGTGTATCTGCCTCTGGGATATACTCCTTACCATCCTCAAGGGAAGAATATTTATCCTCCTTATAGGCAAGCAAATAACCCGGCTTATAATGCTCAGAACCCATCAGGCTATGCAAATGTTTCTCAACCATCATCGAATCCTCTTTATCCTGGTCAGAAACAACCGTATGTAGGAGGACCTACTAGTTACAACTATCCACCTAACCCAGTTTATGGTCCTACTAGTGTTCCTATGCCACACCAGTATCATCCACAAATTAACCGATAACTACCTTTCCTTGGGACTCGAGATCTCCCAGACTTGTCTCATTTAACTAATGATCCTATATTTCATTCACCAGTTTGGCTAGTTATTCCTGCTAAAATTCCTTCTGATATTCCGAAATTTGATGAAAAATCTGGTGAAGATCCAAACAACCATGTGATGACTTTCAATTTGTGGTGTTCTTCAAACTCCCTCATTGATGATTCTATACATTTGCGTCGTTTCCAACGAACACTTACTGGCTCTACAACAAAGTGGTAGATTGAACTACCACGTTCTTCTTTTCATGATTTCAACTCCCTTGCCATGTCTTTCCTCATGCACTTTCAACTACCTATTCTCTACGAGACAGGTACTGAAATCTTGACCTCCTTTCGTCAAACTGACTCGGTGCATATCTCTGACCATATTCATGAGTGGAGACGATGAAGAAGGGTGATCAAGGTAATCATTCCTGACATATTATTGGCATAATGGTTTACTAAATCACTTTTACCCCCGATCACTTACAATGTCGCTATGGGTGGCATGGTCACCAAGGAAGAGACCATTGCTCGGGCTCAATACTTAGATTTGGTTTATTCACAATCTGGTACTTTGTATGATTTGATTCTGAATGTTGTTCGAGCTAATACCAATTCATCCAAGCCATCATCCTCATCTCATGTGGAGGGTGTTATTAATTTCGTCAAAACTCAATCTACTTCCCAATCGACCACACTCTCCTCTACCCCCCCCAAACTCAGATCTCTGAGGTGAATGTAGTTCAATATTCCCCTTCACAACAATCCAAAGGTGAGAAGAAGACAAAAAATACTAATAACAATGAACAACCAAAAAATCAAGCTCAAACACCTGCTACCGAAAAGAAGCCACAATGAAAACTGAAATTCCCGTGTATCATTTGTGGTGACGATCACTACACTCGAGACTATCCACATCGCAATGAAGTGGCAAAAATTTTCCAGGGAAATTCACAACCCGTTGTGCTTACTCATCCTTTTCCACATCAACAATCCATGGTTTCTCAAACCCCCTCTTCTGGGGGCAGTTCTAGCCATCCTCATGATGAGGCCTTGACGAGTGCACATATTTATATGTTTAATGGGATTAATTTGAACACTCTCTCTAAGACATATGACAGACTAGGTAACCCTGACAAAGGAAAAGACACTAACGACACTAGTACTTTACCGGATCCATCACCATCCTCCATTAGTCCTCCATCGGTTAATCCTCTGTCTGGACCACTTTAGATTAAGAAACCTACGTTCGACTCTATCTTATGCCCTCGTAAGAGCACTATCCTCAAAGTTACCTTTAATCCTAGTTCACGTGTCACCCAAAACTACAACATTATTGAAGATTTGGCTCAAGCACCGTGTGTTATGTTTGCGTTAGAATTTCTACAACACTGCCCCAGTCAATGTAGAATGCTCTTGGATGCTATTGGTGCTGTTGATCCTGAGTCATCCAACCATATCATGTTTAACCTAGACAATTATGCGTCTTGACTCTCCCACCAACTTGCTTTCCAAGTTGATGTTGTTGTTCACAATCAACAAATCCACCGAACTATTCTGGATGAGGGAGACTGAACTTGTGTCATGTCTTTAGCATGTTAGCAGGGTTTAAAATCACCCGCACTTAACAAATCCCCAACGATGTTACGCGCCTTCGATGGGTGAGGTTTCCATCCCCATGGGCTTTTATAGTCCCTTCCCATCCAACTGGGTGGAAAAACTGTCACTGTTGATGTCGAGGTGGTCGATGGTCCCCTCGATTACAACTTGTTACTTGGAAGAAGTTGGTTTTATGCTATGACTGTTGTTTCCTCATCGGTCTTTTGATGTGTACAATTTCCTCATCAGGGAAAAATTGTCACTGTTGATCAGTTAGATTTATGCAGGACCAATGCTTGCACTCCCGCTACCAACAATATTCCTTTCTTTGGAGAACACAATATCATGTATGAAAGCATTGGTGTTGGCTTACTGAAAGATTTTAGCCTCATGGGTACCTTCCCTACACCACTTCCACCGAATACACATCATATTTCCATCGTCGATATGATTTCAACCATGGCCTATCAATCTTTGGAATCATCTGACCCTTGGATTATACCTAGTCCATTGGAATTCGATGTGCTAGGTGACACCATGCCACTTACTTCATCTGAAACCTCATACGTTTCTATCCAATTCGCTTCTCCCTAATCAGATGACCAACATCTATTGGCAATCAACAGTTACTCGATGCCATCACGGTTAAGTTCCTTGTTGTTTGCGATCGACTACATTTCACCAATTTTTCCTTCTGATGAATCTATTAAGGAAATGATGATCATTGACAAGCTACCTCGGGATGATAACCATCATCGATCCTCTTTTCTTCCCCCTTGTGAAGAAATTCAGGCAGATATACACTCTGTCTCCCCTCCTGCTATTGATTTTCCATTGTCTCCCATGACTTCAACTTCCGACGATTTGGATCCGGTAATTGACATGGTGATCTCTTCGGTAGGGCTATTGGAGCCTGATCTCCTTAACCCTGTCGTAGCCCCCGACATGTGTTCCTTCCAGAGTGATTTTCTTCCATCCAGTGAAGATCTCTTGGAAGCCATGACCGAGTTTTGTCCTTTGACATGGTGTTCTTCCAGAGCGTTATTCTCTTGGAAGCCATGATCGAGAAGAGTCCATGAGCATATCTTCTTTTCTCCGTAGCAAGCTCGTTAAAAATTGAAATAGATATCACGAGCATGGTTTTATCTTCCCTGTAGTGAGCTCTTAAAAAAATGAAATAGAGGCCTTGAGCATAGTTTTCCTCTCTATAGCAAGCTTGTTAAAAAATGAAACAACAATCTAGGGATTGAACCCGGAGCCCTGAGCATAGTTATTTTTCTGTGTCAATCTAGTTAAAAAATGAAACAGTCACCTCTCTTGAACCTTCATTTCATCCACCCTTGTCCTTTTTCTCCATCTAGTAGAGAAATTGGTGACAACCTCACAGTCGGTGAATGAATTAAAGCTTGAAGGGCATGTCTCCAGCCTTTGATGATCATTCTGGAGTTAAGCCACTAGCTTTCAAGATGGGGGCATACCGAGCTTAATCTTTGCTCTTCCTCGTGTTCGTAAATACATGAGAATGCATCTGGGTAAACTTTTATCTGTTTTTCAGACCTGCATGGTTATACAAAAAATGAACCCCCAAGAATCGTCTTTGAGCTCTTTTCAGACTCTCTAAACATGAAAAGATTTCCGAGTGATCGTGCTTCCTTTCCCACTCGTTAAAAGGTTTGAAAGGGAGTCTTTCGAGTGGTAATTTATCTCTTTTTCGGCCTCGCGAGACTAACATTATGAAAAATGACAACATTGGAGTTGTCCTTAAGTTGTTTTCAGACTCTCTAAATATGAAAAACCACTGAGTTTACCTTCTCTAGACTCGTTAAACAATCATACATTGAAGCGCCCATATGGAATCGAACCCTTACTTATTCTAGTTCATTAAACAAAGGAATAAGGACTTACCAAAGGTGAGTCATATCGAGCATCTATTACCCTCCTCGAGCTCGTTAAATTAAAAAGAAGTACTCGTCTATCTGGATGGAGGAAAAATTGACAGAAGCAAGCCAAGCAGTTTTGAGAACACTACCAATAACTCTTACGGTCGCCCTTGAACATGACATTTTGTCTTTTCATGCATTTTAATCCACTAAACCTCTGCACTGAGCCAATCCTCTGAGTTTATTTTACTCCTTTGGGTCACTTGACGAAAGTCACAACATCCACTGCATCATCAAGTTTTGGTCCATGTCAAGTTTCTACTGATGTGCCTCGGTGTTCAAGGGAAGTATCTGCCTCGAGAGTCAACCATCACAAATATCCTATTTCAATACTTGTGTCAGTCCATGTTCATTTGATCTACCAATTACATCTTTGTGTCAGTTTCGTTTCTTTGATGGGGGATACATAAAGGCCCTCCCTCGACTAGTCTATTCCTGTCAACTTCAACACATTATCCAGGAACTAGGCTTAGAAACCAGTTAGTACCTTGGGACCTGCATGCCTCAATGGCAGGCCTCCTCATGTCCGACAGTGGGTTTACATCATTGAACCCTGATCGGGTTATTCCACATATGTTTGACTTCAGGTCATCCATTCACATTCGTTGGAATGTACTAGAGCACCTTGGGAATCACTAACATCAATCGTGATTTCCCTCATGCTTGTTAACGGTTTACATCATTGATCGGTAATCAAGTGGTTTATGCCATGTTCGACATCAGGACATCTATTCACATGGTTAGATTCATACTACATCAGGATTAGTAAGAAGACCCTGGGTTGAGTCATCACTTTTATATCTACTTTGCCCAGGTTTCAAAGGAGTTCTTTTGAACTATGACACATATATTTTTACATAGATCCACTTTGTATTGGTCGTGGATATGTCTTGTCATATCGTAGATCCACTGTGTATTCTTTATGGCTACGATCATTTCAGGTCATAGGAGTATAGATCCATAGTGTATCTTCAGTGGCTATACCTTTTGTCAATATAATTATGAATCCGCAGTGTATTTTATGGCGGCCATACCTAAAAAGTCTTTATCACTCAAGCATAGGTATGCCTACCTTGGGTTTTGAAACATGTCATAATATTTGTTTGATGGTTGTGTGCAGATTTTTCTAGTTTATCTACGTCCATATCCTTGCTCGAAAAGTCTACAAAGTACTACAATCATCATCGTCTTCTAACTTCATACTTTGGGGGGCAATCTGTTACACCTCAAAACTACTCACTTCGATAGTGTCGCAAGTGTCCTCATTATGAGTGTTGTAAGTGTCGCATCTTTTCCGCAAGTGTCGCATATTGACTATAAGTGTTGCAAGTTTCAAAAACATCATACTGCCATCTTGCATATGTCGTGCCTCTAATGACATTATGAAGACACTTAAGACACCTCAAAGGTTAGTTTGGAAGAAGAGAAGTCACTTGAAATGGAGTACAAGCCTTTTGACATTGAGAAAACCACAAAAAAATGAATTTTGGAGAGGAGCGCTTCCCTACCCACTGTCAAGGAGTGTTGGCGCTCCTCGAGCCTCTTTGGGGGAGTGCTTGAGCACCTTGTGCACCCTTATGGGGGAGTGCTACCCTCTTTATAGAAAATTCTGGGTTTGTTGAGGCAAATAAGGGAAGAATTCCTCAATTCCTGAAGGTAGTTGGATTCGAATAGATGGTCAAGGCATGATCTTAGGGGAGATCCTGAACTGAAGGAGAGGAATCCTCAACTTATCCCAAAGATCTCTCAAGTGGTTGGACCTCTCCAAGGTTATATAAGGAGGCCTTCTCATGGTGAAAGACACAATGGAGATTGAGAATTACATCAAACTTATGATCTCATGAGTGAGATGTCATCAAAGAAATCAGTGGAGATTGATTGAGCAAAGGGGTTGGACAAGGAGAACTAGAAGAGGTTGTTGCACCTTCATTCAAAGGATTGTAAGTACTTTTGTTTGTTCTCATTAATATAATCAATGCTTGGCCTATTTTTTTCAAACTTGTGCTTGTTCCATATGAGTTTGTCTACAGTATATGGATCTATGATTGAGCTAATCTCAATAGAGTAGGAAGTTTTTTGTACCTTTGTTTGTCTTATAGGATCTATCAGGGAGCTCAGGATCAAAGCTCAGCCAGGACTTTACAAGGACAAACGTCA
This sequence comes from Picea engelmannii, assembly GCA_009831015.1. NCBI lineage: Eukaryota > Viridiplantae > Streptophyta > Pinopsida > Pinales > Pinaceae > Picea > Picea engelmannii. The sequence continues at coordinate 177,377 of ML789763.1, read as the reverse complement.
CTAATAACGTACATGTCTTTCTCCTTCTCTTTCATTGATTAGTTTGATTGGATCTAAAAGGAAGTCAGTGTCCATGTTAAGCACTTTCTGTCTTGGCCTTAGGAGTCTAGAGACCAAGAGGGAATCCACTTGTCTGCAGGGGGATTCACCTACAACAGGCATACATACCCATTTTCAGTTGTCTTTGACATTTTGATAACATTTGATATGGTGAAAAACCTATGTTATGTAGTTCTTAACACCATGAAAAGGGCATGTCATTGTAACACCTTTTTAGGCATGCATACCCCTTTTACGTTGTCTTCGACACTTTGATAACATGTTTACAAAGAAGGCATTTTTTACAGGAGGTTCGTCTCAAGGCTTCGTCGTATGTCCATAGCGTATAGCAATTTGACATTTGGACCAATCTTCTCACTCCATGTATTTTCTCCTTCACCTACTCCAAAGGTTGCTTCACCCACTCCAAACACTACTTTTGATGCCAATCTCCGCCAATTTATTATCATCGTCAAATATATGCCTCTACTTGCATCTAGATGGGCAAGTAACTCATCTCTAGCTCATTTCAAATATCTACCAATTTTTTTTCTCTGAAATTGTTTGCTAACTTCAACAGATCTGGTGTTACAGGAAAGTTTCGCATGTGGGAAGATGATGACCATATGTCCTCTTTCTCTTATGGAAAGAGTCAATCTTCCATTGATTCAATTTATCAACAAAGTTGGCCACTGTTCAAGCTGAAGAATTGATAATTATTAGAAGACGACAAAGCAGGTTACAATTTGCTCCACTGAACGATATGGTGGACAGTCTATTGTTGGGTTTGGTCTAAGCGAGATTTGAGATAGGAAAGTTTCTTCCATTTGGACCAGATGTGTTTGGACCATATGAGTGTGATGCCTTATCTCATGAGAGCCAAAGAAAATCGCAGGATGCTTGTTGCAACCTTTCTGAGTATTGAGCATCCCTTGGAAGTTACCTAAGCCATTCATATTAATTGATATTAATTTATTTAGTTATTGTTGTATTGCATGTGTGTATGTTAATGTTTGGCGTTGCTGTAGTAGAAAAGAAGAAGAAGGCTTACGACCATTTCTATAGAAGAGACGATTATTGTTGGAACCAAGCCCAAACACAAAGACACGAGGAGTCCATATCTCTGTGACAAAAGGACAAGTTTCATGTGGGGAAGCTTTCCCAACATATGGAGGTTCCCTATGATTAGCCATGGTGGCAGTCCCGGAGGGAAATTCTTCAATTTATTAATTCTGTGGATTTTACTGAAGAGCATCCATGTTGAGAGGAATGTCGCTATACACATCGTAGTCGATGCATGGTGACCTTGCATGGAATTCACATCCTATAAAAATAGTTCCCCAAAATCTATTTTTGATGTCAATCGAACCTTTTGTTTTAAGCAGAAACCACCATAAACAAAATTTGTTTAGGCTAGATTGGAAAGTGTTCTTTCCAGGATTCTCAAAAGTGCATTGAAAATCGAACATGGCAGAGTTGTGATCACAATGACCACACTTTTATTTATGAACGATTGAATTGTAGAGGTTTGAGAGACTCTTTGCCGGATCGCACAATTTATAGGCATCTAACACATCTCAGGCTTTACAAGACTATGTTCCGTCCAAGCGGTGGTAACTTGGATACATCATTTTCTTTATTATAAGTTTACGAAAATGATAATAGGAAGGATATTTCTCTTGGTCGGAAGACGTTCTCTCTATCCTCCATCTGTTATGCAAGAGGGAAACATTATTTAATTCCGTTATGCGAGAGGGGAACATTATTTAGTTTACGGACAACCACCGGATTGAATGTTGGGGAAACATTATTTATTTAATTTAGGGATCTTCATAGGATTGAAGTCAACATTATTATAAAAACTGATTTTGTTATTAAAGGATAGGATTATTTAATTAAGAAAAAACCTAGTATTCTATGTTATTACTTTTTTCATTGTGTTTAATGGGACATTGGATGGTTTCTTTTCAACATTTATGGACCTATATACTTCATTAGATATAGGGTTTGGGATTTATTTCTTATGAATATTAAGGAATGGTTGATCTACTTTACTTGGATATTGATTTTATCTATTGTGAATACATATCCATACATATATAGATATAATTTTTTTTGTGAATGTGGGATGTCATATGGATTGTTAGTTATTACTACCAGTCGATCCTTCACATGTGGACAAATGATCCTGGCACAAATTCTTCACTCATGGACAAATAGTGAGCACTCAATCCTTCCAAGTAGTGACCACTCAATGCTTTCATCCTAACTATGCTAAAGAAAAATAACCCTTTCAATCCATGCCCTCTAACCCATGTTTTGTATAGCTTTGAAAATTGTAGTTGCCCATAAACGTTGTGTGCATTATAGTCAAACAAAAAATTTAGAATATGGGCATGCAATATTTAGAGCTTTGTTATGTAGGGTTGAATCCTTAAAAAATTATAGGATTCATCTTTAGATTGGAACCATGTTTTTGGTTCAGTGCCTATAGATAGACGTTTGGATCTCTCGACATTATTCTTTGCATGAGATTGTTGTGTTGAGATTGCTTTCTGTGCTATATGTGAAGTTTTTTTGGGGTTACACCAGGATTGGGCATGTATTGGCTAGATATCATTACATGTATTGGATAGATGTCATCCACTTTGTTGTTTCCTTTCCCATGCTTTAGGGGTATGCTAGTTGATATAATGAAAAACCTATGTTATGTAGTTCTTAACATCATGAAAAGTGGGTTGTGTGTTGGTTGAGTTGGTTCAAACTCTTGTCAAGAGACAGACTGTGTATGTATAGCCAAACAAGAAAGTCTCATATAACAATTTGATGTAGGTGACCTTAAAAATATATTCTTATTATTACTAAATTATTTCCACTTTCATTTAATATTAATCATTAGTGCATAGTTTGTATAGGGGAGTTTTATTAGCACAAAGGGACACATCAAAAAGAAAAGAGCGGTTCAGACTCTTGTGGAGACACAGACTGCGTATGTATAACCAAAGGCTATATTTATTTATAATTTGACACATTAAAAACCAAACAATGCGTATGTATAGCCAAACAATTCATTTATTTATAAATTGAGAGATGGAAAAGAAGGACACGAGAAACGATGAATATTTCAGTGAATGGCCAACGATATTGGTGAATTCCTTACATCACTCAAATATCAATTTCTTCTACTTCAAATTGGTAACTCTATGCCTAAAAGATCAATTTCTTCTTCTTCAAATTGGTAACTCTGTGCCTAAAAGATCATGCCCTTTATTCGATCCAAGAGCTCCCATCAATGTAATTAATGCCCAAATACTGTGCTACCTACGCAGGGCTAGTGACTTTACGGAACCAAAAAATGCGTTTATTTGCTGCTGCTCCAGGCCCGGAACAATTGAACTCGTTATATGTCACTATCCTAAAGATGAAAAGCAACAATATTAGTTATTTGGAGATATGGCATTCTACTATTTTTATTTATAATTTTCTATAATTTCTTACTTTTGTTTTTGAGTCTCCCCACTCTGCGGGCCATTCCATTCAGTCCATCCTTCTGGGAAGATAATTTCATCCATGTAAGTGTTAGCAAACACTACTGTGGAGTAAGCCCCCCATGGTTTTCCCAGATAATTTTTTCCTTTGCCTGTCAACTTGCATTGCAAAAAGACAAAGCCCATGTCTTCAGATGGAGAGGATTTGTTCTGAGCTATAAATACGCCATAATACTTTACAGGGATGGAATGTAGTTCCCAGCTCTGCCATCAACAAACCGAAAAGATTGTATTAATATTTAGGAGCGCCAAACTATGAAACAAAAAAACAATCAAAACACTGTTCATGATTTGTATTTGGTTTACCTGATAAATAGATTTTCCATTGTCGCATATGAAGTCGATGGCACCTTCAATGTAACCGTTTCAAAAATAATGCTTTCCACTTTCGTCTAACAGGGTGTCCTGATACCCCAGAAACCTGTTATTGTAAAATGCACAATGATCTCACTATATTCTCACCGCCGCAGCTTGGTTATTCAGACCCATATCACCCGGACCAAATGAATTCTGCATAACTCTATCCTTTAAATCAACCTCTCTCAAGTTTTACTAACATATTAATAATACCCAATTCAAATACCTTACCTCGATTGTGATATCCCTGGCTATGAAATCTGAAGCATACACGGTGAGCATTGCCAAGAAATATGTCCCATTGCTAGATGCTGAGCTATCATTCCAAGTGATGACGGTGCTACTCGCGTCCGAGCCAGTCAGAGTTATGAATGTCTTGTCACTTGGAAATAATGGAGTAAGTGCCAGTTGTAAGCACCAGTTATAAGCTTCAGTTGTAGGCGTGTTAAGAGTCAGTTCATAGTTGAGAGTCTAGTTGTCTTTGGTTTGCATGTAACCAACTCGGTAGAGTCTTTTCCTATATAAGGATGTAATCCGTATTCATTGAATAATATAGAAGTGAGCATAGCCTCACCGTGTTGTTTTTTTCGCATATTTTATCTTGGTATCAAAGCAGGAGGTCTATACAAACTTGATGTTACCAGCAAAGCACATCATGCACTGACTTATGCCACTATGCCAATAGAGATTCTTTGGCATCAAAGGTATGGACACATCAATCATCCTGATTTATTGTTATTACAAAAAAAAAATATGGTTAAAGGACTTCCCATGTTAAAGAATGAGAAGGTTGCTTGTGATGGATGTGCATTAGGAAAGATGCATAGAGATAAATTCTCCTCTAATCCTGATAAGAAAAAGAGAGATGTGTTAGATCTTCTACATACTGATGTTTGTGGGCCTATGCAGACGAGGTCTTTAGGAGGTGCATTTTACTTTCTGTTATTTATTGATGATTGCACGAGATACACATGGGTTTACTTCCTTATACGAAAAGGTGATGTTTTTGAGTACTTTAAGAAATTCAGAACCATGGTGGAAAATAAAACAGGAAAATCCATCAAAATACTCCATTCAGTTCAAGGGGGAGAGTATAAATCAAGGGACTTCAACAAATATTGCAAAGATAATGGAATAGTACAACACTTTAGAGTACCTCACATTCCATAGCAAAATAGAGTCGCTGAAAGGAAAAACAGAACTCTGGTAGAGTGTGCATGCAGTATGATGAAAGGTAAGAATCTCTCAAATGCATTTTGGGCTAAAGCCATAAATACTACAGTTTATTTAAAGAATAGAAGTCCAACAAGGTGTCTTGATAATGTTACTCCTTTCGAAGCCTTGAATGGTTCCAAACCTGCAGTTCATAATTTGAAAGTATTTGGGTGTAAGGCTTTTGCTCATATTCCAAAGGAGAATAGGAGGAAATTGGATGTTAAAGCCATTAAATGTATTTTCATTGGGTATTGTTCTGAATTTAAAGCATACAAACTGTTTGATCCTACTACTCATAAAGTATTTGCAAGTAGAGATGTACTTTTCCATGAGAAAGAAGTAGGAAATCATGACGACAACAGTCATGAGGAATGATAGAGACTTCTTGATGAAGGAGTTAAAGAGGAGCAGAAATAGTAGCAGCCCACACAACAACAACCATCCCTACAGCGACAACAACAACAACAGGAAGAAGGACTCAGTGATATGGACAATTCAAGCAGTCACAGTTCACCTAGAGGTGAAGACAGATATTTACAAAGTGGGGAGGAAGATAATCAGTTGAGAAGATCTTCAAGACAGATTCGGCTTCCTAAGAGGTATAAAGACTATGCATTAATGAGTAGCATTTCAAATGTCATAGAACCCATGAGTTTTGATGAAGCTAATGAACATGATGAATGACGAAATGCAATGGATGAAGACTATGAATCTATAATGAAAAACAATACTTGGGAATTGACTGAATTTCCTAAACATAAAAAGCCCATTGGATGAAAATGGATATACAAACCCAAGTTTAAATCAGATGGTAGTATAGATAAGTATAAGACTAGACTGGTTGCAAAGGGGTATTCACAAACAAAATGTATTGATTATGCTGAAACATTTGCACCAGTAGCTAAATTGAATACTATTAGAATGTTAATTGCTTTAGCTACAAAGAATCATTGGAAGTTGCATCAGTTAGATGTTAAATCTGCATTTTTGAATGGTGAGTTAAAGGAAGAGGTTTACCTTACTCAACCTGAAGGGTTTGTGGAAAAGGGGCAAGAACAATTAGTGTGTAAATTAAAGAAAGCATTGTATGGACTAAAACAGACACCTAGGTCATGGTATGAAAAGATATACTCTTTCTTTCTTCAACAGGGTTTTATGAGGAGCAAAAGTGATCCAAATCTGTATACCAAATTTGATGAACAGGGGTGTATAGTATTGATTTCATTATATGTTGATGATTTAATAATTACAGGAAATGCAAAGAAGTTAATTGATGAAATCAAGGAGCATTTATCAAAGGTATTTGAAATGAAAGATCTTGGTGAGTTACATTACTGCATAGGTCTTGAAGTTTGGAGAAATGCAGGCCAAACTTTTGTTTGTCAGAGTAAGTATATCAGAGAAATACTTAAGAGATTTAAAATGGATCAGTGTAAGTCTTCTACTGTTCCCATGCAACAGAATGTGAAACTTTCTTGTGATGATGGTTCGAAGGAGGTGAATGGCACTGTGTATAGACAAATGGTGGGTAGTCTGAATTATATCACCACAACCAGACCTGATATTTCATATTCTGTGAGTATGTTAAGTCAGTTCATGGTAAAACCTCATGAAATCCATTGGAATGCAACAAAGACAGTACTCAGGTATCTAAAAGGTACACTTGATTATGGTATTAAATATACTGATGCATCCGATGTTGAGTTGATAGGTTATTCAGATTCTGATTGGGCTGGCAATTTGGATGATCGAAGATCAACCACTGGATATGCGTTCAACATTGGATCCGGGGTTGTTTCATGGAGCAGTAAAAATCAGCCTATTGTATCTTTGTCTTCTACTGAAGCAGAATATAAAACCTTGTGTGCAACAACTTGTGAAGTTGTTTGGTTAAGAAGACTTCTTCAAGATGTTGGAGAAGAATGAAAGGAACCTACGATGATCAGATGTGATAATCAAAGTTCAATCAATATTTTGAGGAATCGGATTTTTCATGCAAGGACAAAGCATGTTGAAGCTCAGTTTCATTTTGTTCGATAAAAGTTGCAGTCAAATGAAATAGCTCTTATGTATTGTAATACTAGTGAAAATGCTGCTGAAATTTTCACTAAGCCTCTTGGAAATATTAAGTTTGAACTGTTTAGGGAGATGTTAGGTGTAGAAGTCAATCCATTCTCCATTAAGGTGGAGACTTGGAAATAATGGAGTAAGCACCAGTTGTAAGCACCGGTTATAAGCTTCAGTTGTGAGAGTCAGTTGTAGGCGTGTTAAGAATCAGTTCATAGTTGAGAGTCTAGTTGTCTTTGGTTTGCATGTAACTGACTCGGTAGAGTTTTTTCCTATATAAGGATGTAATCCGTCTTCATTGAATAATATAGAAGTGAGCATAGCCTCACCGTGTTGTTTGTTTCGCATATTTTGTCTTTGTCTGCAGGAATTTGCACCTTCTCCCTGAAAGGTACATAAAATAAGAAACAAAAAGTTCAGTGTATGCCTCCTATCTCCACATTATTTAATCCTTCAATCAATGAATATATATTGATCTTCACCAAACTTTCCGTGACAAACAGTTCTCCAGGATGAAACCTAACTTCCAACTTTTGGTTTCACTAATTACCGACCTATAAATGTCAGCTTTGACATTGATCCTGACGGGGTTCTGGTTATTCACTAGAACTAAATCGATGGTATCCTGGACCGTAGTGAAATCCCTTTGACCTTTCTTCTTATCTACTACAATCACAACTGCTTTCCCAGACTTCAGGTTTTGAGTCGAATCATCCTTCAATTCCATGGATTTCTTCTCCCAATCGCTGCTACATATACAGTAGGCGGGCTTCATGATAAACACAACAAAAAAACTCATAATGAGTAATCCTCTACAATTTGCCATCGATGAGTTTCGAGAGATCAAAGAATGAATGAATAACAGAACTTTTGTAACAGGGAGACCCGATCAATGATTTCAATGATTGTATGTTAACAATATTGCAAGTAAATAATTGCAAAGGCCCTCATCCATAAATACTTCGTCACCTCCATATTACGATTCCCTTCCAAATCTTTCGGAATCAGTTTGGCCAATTGCAGGGACATGTTCTAAAAATATGTGAAAACATTCATACCGGGTAGAGAAATCATGTTCGCATTTTTGTTTCTATATTTTTACCATATTTAGTAAATAATTAAGAATGAGTTAATATATCAACTTTTATCTTTTATCATTGTGTATGCTTTAGATTCTCATATCAACTTTTAGCTTTAATTTTTTAAATTTAAATAAATATATTTTTGAAATTAAAAAAAAATATTATATTAAATAGATTTTTTTATATATAAGGAAAAATCTTTAGGCATCAGTTGGGCCAACTACATGGAAGTGTTCTAGAAATATGTGAAAACATTCATCCGTTAGAGAAATCATGGTCACATTTTCTTTCTTATATTTTGACCATATTAACTAAAGAATTAGCTAAGATATGTACTTTATCACTGGATATAATTTAAAGAATTAGTTAAGAAATGCACTTTATCATTCACCATATTAACTAAAGAATTAGTTAAAATATGTACTTTATCATTGGGTATAATTTAAGGAATTAGTTAAGATATGTACTTTATTATTGAATATAATTTAGATCCCCTTATCTATATTTAAAAAATATATTGAAAAATCAAACTACATTTTTGGTTAATGAAATCACTTATAATT
>ML789763.1:143506-168389 GCA_009831015.1 Picea engelmannii | reverse complement strand
TTATGAAGTTATTGATAAATAAACATTGAGTTATTTATTTTTATAATATATATAATTATGAGGGTGAAAAATAATATTGTATTTTTTAAAATTTTTAATTAAATTTAAAATTCAATCACAATAAAAATAGTTTCCATTTATTAATTACTTTTGTTTCCCTCCCCCCTTTCACACTCTCTTTTTTCCTCTATCTACAACCCTCCTCCTTACATCACAAGGAAATAAATGGACTTGACCTAGACATGTCAATATCTAGACCTAAACCTGCCCGCACAGGTGTAGATGGATTGACAAGTGTCGTGTAAATGGAAGGAAATTTGTAAAATGAAGTCTCATGTTCGATTCTCACCCGGATTTACTCGTGCGCCATTCTTGCGGGCTGGGTGGTTGCACCTGGGGTTATAGTGGTAGCCGACGGGGATTGACCCCGTGTCACGTGAGTATGAGAACCGCCAGTTGTTGATTCCCCCAGTACAAAAAAAAATATATCTAGACCTAAATCTAGACATAGCAATACCTAGACATGGCAAGACTTGGGGCATGACCTAGACCTATACGATGACCATGACATAGACCTATACCATGACCTAGACCATGACATAGAGCTAGAGATAGATTTAGACGATTACCTAGAGCTTGATGTAGACCGTGACCTAGACCATGACATAAAGCTAGAGCTAGATTTAGACCATGACCTAGAGTGTGATGTAGACCATGACCTACACCACAACATAGAGATAGAGATAGATTTATATGATGACCTAGATCTCCACGTAGACCATGAAATAGACCCCCCTAGCTCCATCTAAGCCCATGCATAACTTATACTCAACCCTTAACCCCCTCTACACTCGAGCCTTGAGTGCACTATACATATACCTTTTGTACAACCCTTGCACCCATATCACCCACATCTTGGTGCTTTAACAATTTCTCTATCCTTGAAAACAATTTCAATCCTAACCCCTTAGACATTATTTGTCCCCATACCCCTATACATATTTATTCATAAATATGTTTGGTCTATAATAAATTCTTTATCCATTGCATTAAGAGAATTCACACGCTTTTGTGATTTGATTGAGCTATAAATGTTGGTCGTTTATTCTCAAAAGGAACACACACACGTTCCTAATGGGCATTTTTTTGTGCCAAGCACACTCCATCACCTTATTTAATTCAAGGCCGAAAAACAATCCACGAAATCTTTAAACAAAAATAGCTCGCATAGACATGTTTTTCTTATTTTAGTGTTCTTGTTTGATTCATTGAGAGTTTTGTGCTATTGCTAGACCACTGTAGGAAAATTTGGAAGACGAATTTGTCAAGTGCAATTGGAATTGTTGTTTGTATCTTCTTGGAATTGGAAGACAATTTTTTCCAAGTGTAATCAGAATTTTTGTCTGTATCTTCTTGTGTCTTCTTGGAATTGAAAGACAAATTTTTCCAAGTCCAATTGGAATTGTTGTTTGTATATTCTTGTGTCTACCTAGAATTGGAAGACAAGTTTGTCCAAGTGCAATTGGAATTGTTGTTTGTATCTTCTTGGAATTGGAAGACACATTTTTCCAAGTGCAATTGGAATTCAAATTGGAATTATTAGATATGTCTTATTTTGTAATACAAAAACAAATTTCTCCACTTGGTGTGACTTATTACATAATGCAAAGACAAATTTGTGGTGGGTGTTTGGAAGCCAATTTTTATATTTAAATATGGGGAACTGACAGATTCGAGAAAGAAAGTCCTCGAGAAAAAATAAAGCAATCGAAGAGGTAGAGGAAGAAAGAGAAAAGGAAAATTTATGTATGTCAACACATAGGATTTCAGAAGAGGGAAATCCAACTTGTAGAGGAATAAATGCCGCTATTGTTTCTCCTCCATCACCGGAAGAAAAACACAAGAATTCATTATAGAGAAATCCCTCCAGTATCTCATCAAGACTTGTTTTGGATGATGGAGTATTTGCTTGGAGGTGATTATATAATGGATGAAATTAGGGAAGCAACCGGTGCACAACATTTCGGTAAAGAAGTTCATGTGGTGCAATCTCTTGTTGGATAGTCAAATGTTCCAAAAACTAGTCAATCCCATGTCCACTCTCCTCCCATAGTTGATCCACCAGTGACTGAAAGGGAAAGAACTGCAACATTTTTAACTCCATAACAGGGAGGTCAAGAGTGCCCAAATAGGGGTTCATCGTCCCTACCTAGATTGAACATTGTGTGGTGAAGAAATCCTAAACACATTCAGATCGATGAAAATGGTGTAGAATCACTTGAAGGTAAGTTACCTAACCGCATTATTCATTATCACTCTTATAAAATCATTAAAGAATATTTTGAACCAAAATCTGATGTTGCTAAATGTCAATTATTTTTATCTTTGTTAAAATCTATAAGTTTGATCATTGTTAGGAGAATTTTAGGCATTAAAACAGTCAAAAGTGTACAAACAAGTCATCATATTATTAGAAACCTTGTATATTATTTTCAAATAATTGGTAAGAAATCTCTTTCTAAATACCACAATGCATCCTGACGTGTCTTTTCAAAATCAATTGTTAGCAAGATCACAAGAAAACATCATTTTCTACAAAAACCCTCTCACCTATTGAAATGCAATGTAAAAACACTTAGAAAGTATTCTCATAGATGATATAGCTTCGACAGAGGTGGCCCAACATATTTGTGGGCCTTCACTCATAGGATATATCGTTCTAACATGAAGTTAATTGAAGAGGTTAAGGGACTAGTTCAAGATTTCTGGCATGAGAACACTAGGACTTCTTCCAACCTAAAAGATGTACTAAACTTAAAAAGGGGATATAGGGACCATGAACCCCATTTTAAAAATTTTCTTGACATTACATAGACATAATTGTATGAAAGATTCACAACAATTCTTATTGCACTTAACTTGGGAAAAGTCTTTCCATAAATGCAAGCCTTGGTATGCTTGAATAAACACAATTTGTAACACATGTTGTTGTAGATATCACATTGAGTATGGTTAATATTATCACACACACACACACACATATATATCATGTTTTTCATAACACCCTTTTGCAGGAATGCTCAGTTATATTGTCGTCATCGTCATATATATACTTTATTCACATGATATTGTGTACAAGGCCAGAGGGTTTTGCATTTGATCAGAAAACATGCTTAGATAGGACATGCCCCATGTGTGGTGGAATGAAATTAATGATCAAGTGCATCCATGTAAGTGATGAGTATGAATTGGGGAGGAAGGATATTTCCTTATAGAGCTTTAAATATGTGACATATGATATTGATGAAGGACAGGAAAGAAAAAAGACATAATTGGTTACTTCTCAAGTACTAGTTTGTGAATTCATGAAGGACTTCATAAAAAAGACACAACATTATGTTTAGCATGTCCATGTGGCTCAATGGAAGGAAAAAAATTTTAGAATGTGTAGAGATACATTTCATGTTGGTATTGTGTTATCAATGGTTGATTTTGCTGAGAAATACACCCTTCAACCACAAAATGAGATTCAAAGCCAATATTATCACTCATAGTAGGTCAACATTATGGTCCATATCACATATAGGAATGGACCATATAGTAATGAACAAAACAGATTTATATTGAAAGAGTATCACTTCTACATAAGTGATGATCGATGCCATGACTTAGCCTACGTACAACTTTGTTTTTAGTTTGTTCTACAACCACCTTAAGGAGAAGAGCACAATTATGGATCAAAATTGGATTTGGTTAGATGGTTGCACAAGCCAGTTCAAAAATGCTCGTGTATTTCAATGGTTGTGTATGTTGCACAAAAAAATAGAGGTACCACAGATTTGGAACTATTTTGAGTTTGGGAATGGGAAATGGGAGCATGATGGAGCAGGTGCATGCATAAAAAGAGAATTACACAGATAAGAAATGAAGTTCACAACTACTTCCCTCATTTGAGATGCAAAATCCATTGTTGAATGGTGTTCTTAAGTAATGGAAGAGGGAACAGGAACTTGTGAAGACCAATCACATAGGAAAGGACATGTACATAGATATTTTTGGGAGGTGTTCAATGTAGATCGATCACAGTGGTATGAATGCAAAAAAATCTAGGGCACTCATGGATTCCATTTATTTAGAACATCAGACAATGCAATAGTTGAAATATGGACTATACAACTATCTTGCTTCCCTAGTCCATGTAGTAGTAATGAATGGGATGATTGTGAATCAACAAATTGGGTTGATAGATGGGATCATGTATCACTCCCCATTGGTCAATGTATAACTATGGAATTATCCCAGTTGGAGGAGGATCAATGACGTATTTCAATAGATTATGATCATGTCTCACATCTCGTACTTAGGGATGATTTTAAGCATGGAAATTTATTTTAAAATGTACAAACCTTGGTGAATCTTACTAATCCTTCATATGTCAACTATAAATGTTTGGCGATATTTTTGTAAAAATATTCAAATTTCTATGGATTTGATGTATTTTGTATAAAAGTTTGGCGATTTTTAACGTAAAATAACTTTATGCTATAAAATTTGTGATCCAAGTGGATATTGGTGGCCACCCACCTTTTCCAACTGGCTCAAAACAACTTTCTGGCAATTTTGACAATTTACTATTTTTAGCAGGTTTTAACTTCCGGGGCCATTTTGAGGGCCTAAATGAAGGTTTTTCAAGATCAAAGTTTTCAGTGATAGCCTAAGGCATGATTGAGCCCCCAAAATAAATCTTCTCTATGATACCTTTCCAACGAGCTATCATACGTCTAAAACGGAGATCGTATGCAAAAGTTATGACCCCGAGAAGTTGATGTACTAACTTACCCAAACGGGGCCCACATGACTTTTGGCACTTCATCTCCTAGGGTTAGGTTTTTGAATGTCTAGGACTTTTGGCATTCTTTCTTATTGTAAAAGGGTCTTCAGAGCCTCATTGTAACCATCTTCTTGCGAATGCGAGTAACCATCACATCTCTTCTCAGAGATAAGATGCCACCATTGTAGCGAGTCTTTCACTCTGTATTTTATAGTCTCTCTACATTTCTTTCATTAATAGAAATCGTGTATTACTGTATATCTGTGTTTATGGTTGCATATCTGATACATTTCTATTATATTATTGAATATCTGCGATATCTCTGTGCATTTCTTTATTATATCTCCACTCTCATTTTGTGCCGAAAATAATCCAGATCAATTTGGGCGAATAATTTTTAGAATGACGAATATTGTTTTGGGAAAAACCATGGAAAATTAGCTCATGATCGAAATTTAGCCCCTAAAATCATCCTTTCTCGTACTGTCAGGTTCATTGATTCCTTCTAATCAATTTTGAATAACTAGCATTAATGTTTTATCAATTGGTCATTTAATGGACTCACATTTTGTCATTCCATTTTTTGTAGGGAACATATGCGCAGTCATTTCCCCAAGAGATAATGAATGGGGAACTAATTATTGGCTAGCACGATGCTTAAATGGAAATAAGACCCTAATGCGATCAATAACATACTTTGAAAGAATTGAATTTACAATTGGGTCGATGGGTATTAAATAATAATATTTGACACGAGATGAAAGAAGACGAAAGAAAGGTGGTTACATATTTCAAGATTATAAACTAGGTCAAGTCTTTCCTTTCCTTGCCTTAAATTTCCAGTCCATACCTTGAATTTCTTTGCCTTGCCTTAACTTTCTAGTACATACTCCCATGCCTTGCCTTGCCTTAACTTTATGTTCCATACCTTGCCATGTCATTCCTTGACTTGCCTTTCCTTGCCTTACCATGCCTTTCCTTGCCTCACCATGTCATTCCTTTCCTTTCCTTAACTTTCCTTTCCATGCCTTTCCTTGCATTACCATGCCATGAAATTTCTTTCCTTTCCTTCCCATGCATTTCATTGCCTTGCCTTCCCATGCCTTGCCTTTCCTTCAATTTTCATTCCATACCTTAGCATGCCATACCTTTCCATCCCATGCCTTACCTTGACATGCCTTCACTTGATTTTCCTTCACCTTCCTTTCCTTCACTTTCCTTCACTTGCCTTACCATGCCTTGCCTTTCCTTACCATGTGTTTCCTTTCCTTACAATACCATGCATTTCATTGCCTTCACTTTCCTTCACTTTCCTTTCTATTCCTTTCCTTGCCTTACCATGCCATGCATTTCCTTTCCTTTCCATGCTTTCCTCGCCTTACCTTGCCTTCTCATGCCTTTCCTTGCCATGTCTTCCCATGCCATGCCTTGCCTTGCCATTCCTTTCTATGCCTTTACATTACTTTCCTTCCAATGCCTTTCCTTTCCTTATGATGCATTTCCTTGCCATTAATTCCCATGCCATGCCTTAACTTTCCATGACACAAGAATAAAAAGAATAAAAAAATAACAAAAATAACCAAAAAAGAAAAAAATATCAAAGAAAATAAACATAACAAAGAAACACAACAAAGAAAATATAACAAAAAAATAAACATTGCAATGAAACAAGAATAACAAAAAAAGAAACATTGCCATGCCATTTACATGCCTCACAATTAAACACTAGGAATACACCTTGACACCTTTTATTACATTTATGTCATAATTTTCATCCCTTTAGGGATGTTATTAGTCCCTAACATACTACCACCTTTTATCCTTGATTTTCATCCTATTCCATAAAAACCTATACGGAGGCTATTTGGTTTTGGTTTGTTGCACAATTTTATACTTTATATCTCTCTTGTTGGTGTGATTTGATTTCCTTTAAATTCGTTTTCATTTTATTCTCTTAGGACGGTTTGAAATTTCACATGGAAAATGATATGTGACATCATAATGATTATTCCTATTCGAAAATCAAGGCATTTATCTAGGTACAAGATACA
Organism: Picea engelmannii; assembly: GCA_009831015.1. Taxonomy (NCBI): domain Eukaryota; kingdom Viridiplantae; phylum Streptophyta; class Pinopsida; order Pinales; family Pinaceae; genus Picea; species Picea engelmannii. The sequence goes on along the minus strand of ML789763.1, from coordinate 161,507 downwards.
AAACAGGGTCATTACAAGAATAACACTATTCTAGTAGCACATGAGAAGTCATTTTTCAAACGTGCTTCAAACCCGATGATAAGAGTGAATGCCATTGACTAAGTGAATGTTGTCTAAATCTAATTTTGTAACCAAAATATTATGTTATCCAATTTAATTCACTACTTAACACATAAACCAACCTTTAAACCCCAAAAACCTACAAATATAAACCATTGCAATAACTGAGGTGCCCTAGATTTCCCTTAGCGATCAAGGACAACTTTAGAGACTGAAAGTTGTCATGTCTTGAATATTGTAGGGTTTTCATGTGTCATATTGCATTTCAGCATGCATTTGTTATCTAAACCCTAGTTTAAGCTTGCATTTTCTCCCCCCTTTCATTTAATGATTACTTTTTTTAAGGGTTGTTATATTTGTCCTTGTATTGCCTTACCTTTGCATGCCTTGCCATGCCATGCTTTGACTTTGCATACCTTTCCTTACCTTTCCTTTGCTTGTCATGCCATGCATTTCCTTGTGATGCCATTCCATGCCATGCATTTCCTTGTCATTCCATGCCATGCCATGCCTTGCATTTCCTTTCCTTGCCATGCCTTGCATGGGCTTGCCTTTCCTTCCCATTCCTTTGCTTTCCTTCCCATACCTTTCCTTTTCATTCATTTCCTTGCCATGCCTTCCCATGCCATGACTTTTCTTGCCTTGCCTTGCCTTGTATTCACTTGACTTCACTTGTCATGCCATGCGTTGCCTTTCCATGCCTTCACTTCCATTTCCTTTCCTTGCCTTTCCTTGCTATGCCTTCACTTACCTTGCCTTACATTGCCTTACCTTGCCTTTCCTTTCCATGTCATGCCTTCCCATTCCTTTCCTTGCCTTTCCATGCCTTCACTTTCCTTTCCTTTCCTTTCCTTCCCTTGCCTTCAATTTCATTCACTTTCCATGCCATGCCTTTCCTTACCATGCCTTGCCTTGCCATGCCTTCACTTGCCTTGCCTTGCCCTGCCATGCCTTTCCTTTCATTTCCTTGCCTTGCCTTCCCATGCCTTTCCTTGTATTTCCATTCATTCCCATGCCTTGCCTTACCATAAAATGTCATGCCTTGGCCCATAGGTTGCATCTCAGGTACCAGACTGAAAACTTCAACCACGATAAAGAATATTTCTCCTATGCCCCATTTTGGCTGCACATGTGTTCTCTTTCCCATGAGTATTAGGAGGAATAAATTTTGGTTGGGAGTGGGAACACACTTGGCACTTTTTTCAAAATATATAAGGCCACTAAGAAAGGGAGGTACACAACAAACACCATAACTTGAATCTACACGAATGTATCAATGCCAATTCTTGAGTAAATATGCCTCAACTATTAGGATATAAAGTGGGTTCAAACCTTGGACTACGAATTCATACCCTTCTACTATCGATGTTATCATAAGAATGACCATATTTTTAGAGATTCCCCCCTGATCAATCCCCCCCATGCCATCAAAATCAAAGTCTATCTGAGATGATGGTTTTGTCAAGGTTCCATCTAGGTGCGGAGCAATTAGATTTCCACCCCATATGAATCAAAGAAAAACCCCCTTCTCAAGAAATAGCCTTGAAATTATCAGTGACAACTAAGAAGAGAAGATCTATAATCATCCCTTGGCAAGCTAATCAAAGAATAGAAAACCTCAATGGTCTCAGGTCTCACTTTCCCATGCATGTTCCAAAGGAGTCCAAGATTCAAAAGACATGAAATGAACCATCTCTTCCTATATATATAGTTCATGAAGCCATGGAAGGTGATATGAAAGATGATTTGGATACAGAGCTAGAAGATATGGATATAAAGTCATAGTCAGTGGTCGTAATGATTGCATGTTACCAATATTGTGAGTAAATAATTGCAAAGGCCCTCAGCTATAAATACTTCATGAGCTCCATATTACAATTCCCTTATGAATCCTTAGGAATCAGTTACACCAATTGTATGGACGAGTTCTAGAAAAACATTCATCGAGGATCTAGAGAAATCATGCTAACATTTTCTTTCCTATATTTAGAAAATAATTGGTTAAGATATGTTCTTCTATTACTGGGTATAATTTAGATTCTCATATCTACATTTAAAATAGAACTTCAATTTTTGTTAATGAAATTACTTACACTTTTTGTTAATTAGTCTAGATCCATCTTAACACTCAATCTATCGAGCTCCTATAGGGATCAAATCTCTCTAGGTGCAATCCATTTTTAGAGTGAAAAAGTTCACGAAAGGTTAAAAGTTTGCACCTAGAGATATTTGATCACATTGGATGCTTGATAGATCCAGAGTTTAGATGGATCTAGGATACTTCTAAAGTCTACCATAAATATATCAATTACTAGAACCCTGAATTATGTCTATTGTATGAACACCAATTATGATATATTTGATACACACTTAAGGATTGTTATTCATTCAAAGTATATATATATATATAAGATTACATAAATTTTTACTATATTATTTATTATTATTATTTTATTTTTTTATTAATTTAATGTGTTAGGTTATATGAACATCCCCTCATTAGGTTGTAGATAGAAATTGAATTATTTTATTTTATCACATATATGATTATGAGAGAGTGTAAATTAATGAAAAAAATTAAAATTAATTTTAAGATTCTATCACAATGAAAATTTTGATTTATTAATCACTTTTTAAATACAATTATTTCACTCTAAATAGTATGGACACTAAATTGAATAAAAATATAAAATAATTTTTAATTTTTTGAAAAAAAATATTAAAATATATATTTTTTAATATCTTAAAAATTAATACAAATATTTTTAAACCCTACATGTATAATTATTTTATTTTATTTAACATTTTAAAATTTCTATATATATATAATTAACGTACACTAAAATTAAAATTGATCATATATATATATATATATATATATATATATATATATATATATATATATATATATAATAAATGAATATATATTCATTGAATTCGACAATTAAAATATATATTTTATTTTTAAATAAAAAATATTTTTTTAATAAATATTAATATTAAATAATTCAATTATATTAAGATTTAATCTTTGAAGTTTAAAAAAATATTATATCCAATAAATTTATTATATATTAAAGGAAAAAATCTGATAGCTAATTTAAAGGAAATGTTCTAAAAATATGTGTTCCAGTTGGTAGAGCTACTCTCTGAGGGTGGAACGAGCTACTCTCGGAGTAATTTTCAATGTTCTTGGAGAACAAAAGGGAGCAGAAGTGGAGGTTATCAGGAACTGCTTTTTTAAATAAAATCATTGTTAATGAAATCATTTACAAATGGACATTTCATTATTTACTTTTATTATTAATTAAGAGAAAAATAAATTATTAGATTTTTTTTAATTTTAAATTAAATTTAAAATTTTATTATAATAAAAGTAATTTTAATATATTGATATTTTTGTAAACTTAATAAGTGTATATATATATATATATATATATATATATTTAAAATTTGATGATGATGATGATTATTAAAGTCTACTAAGACTTGATTGATTATCAAACCTTAAAAGGGTAAATGATTACTTGTAATTCTTTAGAATTATATATATATATATATATATATATAATCAATTTTTTAAGTTTTAAAAAATATTATATTAAATAGATTTATTATATTTGAAAGAAAAAATATGTGTTATTTTATAGATATCATATTATTTATATATATAAGATTTATTTTTAAATAAGGAACTATTAGAATAAAAGATAAAATATATTGTTTAATGGAAAGTGGGGTTTGATAGATGAATTGGTGTGATAAAAGTGAAACTATACTATTTAATTTTGTCCAAATTGTGTTTTTTTTTTTAATTATTGCACTTAGTTAATAAAAAATAAATAACTATGTATGTATACAAAATAAATAATTATGTATGTATATGTCAACATCTAAAATATTGAATTATTTTAAATTCATCTTCAATTTAGATCTATCAAGCATTAAAAAGGATCAATTTTTTAAGTTGTATTTTTTTATTATTATTTAATATGAAAGAATTAATACTTGACATGAAACTATATGATAAAAAAATTTACACCTTAAGAAGATTGATCTCTCTTAGTGCTTGATAGATCGAGTTTAAGACAAAGTTGTGCTAATAAATACATGTTTAAGTACTTGATTTATTTTTCTCCTATTACACCTAGATGTGTTATATAACCTATGTTTCATGTTATTTCTTAAAATGTTAATTTGTTTATAACAAGTAACAACCACATGTCAATAACAAATAAAATTGTATAAAATTTAAATTATATTAATATTTAAATTATTTTTACTCATCTTTACCATATTTTCTTACTCTTATTTAAATCTATTAAGATTTTCTTACTCTATTTAAATCTATTAAGAGGAGCTTCTTTTATGTTACAATATATTTAAAGCTCTCTCACACATATAATAGAAATAGAAAATGATTATCATTTATATATAATATATGAAATATTTGATGCTTGCTTAGAGTTGGTTACCTTTACAATAGAAAATGCTTTGGATAATATAATTAATTAAATCATTATCTTATAAACAAAAAGTATCAACACAAAAAGATAATCGTATTGACTTCAAGAATGATACAAAGTTTTTATAGGGTTTTTTAAAAGGTGTTATTTGTCAATTAGTAAGAGTTGGCTCTCAAAACCCTAGAAGATTAGGGTTTGTTATTGTGTGTAGTGTTCACTCGGTGATTCCCTATGGAAGGACATGGAGGGGGTCTCACACTCCTTAAAAATCAATGCTCCCTCCAATAACTCTGGTATTGGCACTCTTTTACAATGCATCCCGAAAGAAGATGAAATTCCAAAGTATGAAATTCAGTCCAAATGCATAGCAAACGATGTTTAATTTATGAAATACAGATTAGTTGCAAATTGCATAAGGACCCAATAAATGGAAGCCTGGACAATGCATCTAGAAAAAGATAAAATTCCAAACTATGAAATTCACTCCAAATGCATAGGAAACAGTGTTTAACTTATGAAATACAATGCCGTCATTGGGATTTTTTTTGAGATTTGGTAACTTGGATAAAATCCGGATGGAAAACCACAAGACATATGGATTTCAAGCTTGGACTGAAACGATTTTCGATTTCCATCTTTCATAATTATGTTGATAGAGGCTTAATCCTTGAAAATGGGCGATACTTTTTTCGATCATTTGGGATGCATCTCAGGTTTTGGACTTAAAAAATTCAACCCTGAAACCTGTTCCATTAGGGAGCAAACCTGTTCCATTAGGGAGCAGAAGTTTCCCTCCATGGACACCCTCCCTCTCTTCTAATATTACTTATGAAAAATTCCAGTTCTTCTCATGCAAAATTCTTAATTCTTGATTCACTATTATTCATGTTATTCACTCATACACATGTCATGTCTATTCCATGCATAATTTTATTTTCTAACTAATTTAAATATATATTATTCACCCAATGCGTAACTAACTTTCCTATTTTTACTCATTTACGTCACCTCTTGCCTTTTATAACTCTTTTGGTGTATGTAAATGGTAATTCAATTTTAAATAAATAGAAAACTCTAAATTAGGGAATGAATAATTTATATTAATTAATGCATGTCTTTTAATATTCTATTTCTAGTTCAACTTGCTTAATGAAATCAATCTAATTTACCCCTAATATACCATGTAATTAAATGAGTGTAGTTATTTCTATATGAGTAATGTTTTAATGAGAAAACTCTAATTATTTAAAATATAATTATAAATGTTATATTCATAAATGATACTTTGTCTCATCATAATAGTTAATCTCAATTGAAACTAGTATTAATACTAATATTAGTATTAATACCAATATCATTAGTAATAAGAGAAAGGTTGTGATCACCCTACCTTTTAAGATATACAAAAAAAAATCATAATTGGGAAAAACCAATGTAACATGTGTGATACATTTATTAATTCCATCTCATTTTATAATGGTGAGAGATGCATGATCACCCAGGAATGAGGACTATCTATCCTTGTCATGGAGAAATGGTCCCTACGAATCGCTTCAAGCACTCACTCATATCTTCCCATGATTCGAGACAAACTATAATATAGACAACAACAAAGTATTTCACTAGCTCAACTAGATTGTATCCTAATTATGCTATGGGAATAAAGTAGATTGATTCAAACCTTATTCTCAACAGTTGTCCTTGTGAATTCATGGTTGATGTAGCTCCAACAATCTATCTCTAGCTCCAACAACCTGCTTCATGCACACAATGTGAAAAAAATATCAATATTAGGTCTCTTCAAGTAATAGGAATGCCAAAGCTAGTGTATATCTAAACCAATCTACTCAAGGAAAGAACACATCTACCATTTAATATTATACATAACTGAGAATGCCAACACTAAAAGGGGAAAGCGATGTAGATCTATGTTGATAAGTGGAGAAAATAATACATCAACCAAGTATTACCTTGTGTCTTAATTTGTCAGGTACCAGATCTATTATAACAGCAAAAAAAAAAATATTGTAGAGAATAGCAAAACAACAACACAATATATGAAACCACAACATTGAAATAATACATTTATTGATAGGAAAGAATATTAACTTGCCTCTTTGAGGGGGCAACCTCTAGTAGAGAAACACTCTATTAGAATAATTCTCAAGACAAAAATTCTCATGCGTTTGACTCCTATTTATACTCAATCTATTTACCACAAAAAAAATCTAGAGGAAGATCTTCTAGAAGCGAAAGCTTCTATTCGATTTTCTTACATTTGACTTATTCTTCCTTATTAATAGGCCTTATTAATATTTTCTTTTATTACATGGAAAAAATATTATTCTACCTATGTGAGGGGTTAGGAAGGGTAGGTCCCTAACATTCCCTCCCCCTTAAAAACAACCATGTTCTTAAGGCTTGAGATGAGGAAATTGTCACAAAATGGTGGTTGGCTCCTAGGTGGCATCTGCTAGAGTTGTATCTTTCCATTGTACTAACACTTCCTTGATGGTGTGGTAATAGAGACGATGCTCACGCTGTTCCAAGACTGTTTGTGGTTGCAACTAGATGGAGCCTTCTTCATCCAAATCATAGAGACTAGTTTGAGTTTGGCACTTAGTTCCAATCACCTTCTTTAAGCTTGAAACATGAAAAACAAGATGTATCTTAGAATGCATAGGCAAAGCTAACTAGTAGGCGATCGGTCCCACGTGCTTGAGAATTGTATAGGGACCACAAAATTTAGGCGCAAGTTTTTGACAATGTTCAGCCTTGAGTGAAGTATGCTTATAAAGTTGTAGTCGAAGAAACACTTGGTCCCCTTCAACAAATTCACATTTCGAACGACCTTGATATGCTTATTGCTTCATACGATTCCGAGCCATTACCAAATTCTCTTTGAGGGTACAGAGAATAGCCTCTCAAACTGTAAGGGTGTGGTCAACTGCCTGAACCTTCAAGACACCTGGCATGTATGAGAGAACTGAAGATGGATTTTGTCCATACAGTACTTAAAAAGGAGTCACACGAGTAGTTGTATGGTAAGATGTGTTGTACCACCATTCAACTAAAGGTAACCATTGAGCCCATTGATTTTTCCTCTCAGATGTAAAACACCTCAAATACATTTCCAAACACTTGTTGAAAACTTGAATTTGGCCATCAGTTTGAGGATGATAGGTTGTGCTGAGATGCAATTGGGTTCCCTGTAGCTGGAACAATTCTTGCCAAAAATTGTTGGTGAAAGTGAGATATCAGTCAGAGATAATATAATGGGGCCTGCCATGAATATTGAAGATATAATCCATGAAAATTTGATCCAATTTGGATGTGGTGAATGGGTGTTGAAGAGCACAAAAATGAACATAATTAGACATACGATCAACTCCCACCATGACGACTGACTTATTGCACGATATAGGTGATCCCAAAATCAAATCCATAGAGATATCCCTCCAAATATCTGGTGGAATCGTAAGTTATTGTAGTGTGTTAGGGGATTTGCATGTTTCTCCCTTGTTGTGTTGACAGACATCACATTTTTCCACAAAGATGAAAATGTCATGTTTCATACCATCCTAGAAAAAAGAAGGTTTTAACCTATCATAGGTTTTGGTAAACTCTAAGTTCTCAACTGTGGGTGTAGCATGAATCTTAAAAAGCACCATGGATTTGATTTGTGACTGTTTACTTAAATACAAACGACCTTTGTAGCGAAGCTCATCATCATGTCAAGATTAATATGAGAAAACTGGAGAATTTTCTTACAATTGTTGGATCAGATGAAATTTTTTGGGATCTTGTAGCCATTCCTAGTGAAAAACTTGGAGCCAATATGGTACAATAAAGGAGAGAGAAAAGAGAGACCCTTCATATAGTGAAAAAAATCTATTATAGAAATTTTGTCTCTATGTTAGCAATATTTTTCTAAGATTAGGAGGTTGTCTATAATATATTCTCTTAACTAATTCTTAATATGCTAACAAAACATATTTATATTTAGGCCAACATCCATCTATATTATTACATTATTTAAAAAATCACTTAATATACAAATTTGGTGTGAAAATAATGTTTACTCTCTTATTTATTAACAAAATTAGCTTAGTTAAAATAATAATCCACTTTTGGTAGCTTTATAGTGAAATTGGTCTTTGGGACTGACCCGAAAAGATCTTTTAATGACAATGGTTGAGTTATTTTGCATGCGATATTTTACCATTTAGGAAATTAATGAAAGAGGAATAATTAAAGAGGAAACAAAGCATCCATTAAGCAATATACAGATATGGAAATAAGCATGAAGATACAACAAACCATAACAACAAATGTTGATAATGGAGTTCAACAATATCGCCTACGTCTCTAGGCCTTTGTCTTAATGGGTGAGGCTTTCTTATTTTCATTCGAAGCTTCAAATGTACATCATAAAAGTTCCAGTGGATTACAAAAATGAGCTATATGTGTTCTTATATATCTCAAGAACCCATCAAAACTGATGGCACTAAAAACGGATGAACGCAACTCCCAGAAATGGCCCGCAAAGGTGCTCTCCTCAATGGCTTCCCTGCATAAAAATGGCTTTGCCTCAACAATTCATCATCATTTTCCTGATTTCAACCTCCCTTTTATGGCTTCAAGAATCTTCAGTTTATATTGGTATGAAGTGGGTAACAAAATCCCAACTTCCCCCTAAGATCTGGCCAAAAAAAGGGCCCAAGATCCTCCAAAAAATGGACTAAATATCCAAAATTGGCTGAAAATCCAATTAAAATCATAATATATGGTATAAAACCCAAAATTGGGAAAACTATAAGGGCGCATCCCCCTTCCTCCACGCTCTTAGGCATATGGGGCTCTTCCAAATGGCCCTGGGCTAAGATATGGCGCATTGACCCCCTTACCATTCGGCTCCTGGTTACATTGCATGGTCATATGGCCGTGGTATCCAAGCTCCACACGCCTTATAGTTGAACCATAGCCCATGGTTACACCTTCGGTTATGCGCCTTGGTCGGCGGGCTAGCCTGACCAACTAGGCGCTAACCCACATATTTGCGCTACATTGTATACGATATGGAAACATGGTTGAATGCTATAGAACCGTGGCTTAAACCACAACAAATTTGTGCAAACAAATAGGGTAAGGTTATGTGCTATCAGTCATATGGAGAGTTGCGTCAGGGGATGGGGCTAAGCGCCAGCGATGTTCTCTTCCCAACATAACTTTGCACAAGTTTAAATAAATATTTGTGACTATGGTTAATAAGACATACCACGGGTGGGCTGGTACCCTGACCCTGCCAAACCTTTCATCACCCAGACCGAAGGTCACGGGTTCGACTACCCGGTAGTCCATACAAATTTTTATCAACTGTCTAATGGAGGGGTGCCATGTGGCAACCCATGACTGGGCCACGTGGCACCATCACACTTTCCCACAAACATGCAACATGTCAAACTTGGATTCATCCACCTACACCTGCCTAGTCAACACCACTATGCCTGCCACGTCACTATACGACCATACGTCTTGTAAATTAATCTGCCACATCAACACTGTACGGACTGCACAATCATAAAAAAAATTCTTGTTTGGCAAGATGAATAGATCACAATGTATTTTTCATATGACGTTCATTTGAGCCCATTCAAGTTGTGTTGGGTTCGTAACGTCGAGGCCTACGCACACGTCTATTTTGAAGAGATTCTGAGCACTTTGATGTTTACACATTCCTGGACCCAATTTGGCTCTGGGATCCATTCTAGATCACACCTCCCCACTAAATACCTTTTGGTCCTCCAAAAGGTTACAAAATTGAGCTTATTGATTACATACTCATAAGGATAAAAACAAACACTATTTTGTACAAAATGATGTTATAACATGTCATCATTACAACATGTGTGATTACATTAATGGACAAAAAATACAATGAAGATGTGGCATCCACTTCTGGAAAAGCCAAGTGATTTCTTTCTTTCCTTCATGTTGTTCCTCTTGATTCATTGGTACTGCCTCTTCCTTGATGAGTATATGCACAATCATTTTTTCCTTCTTTGGACGAAGCTCCAGATTAATCTTCCAACATTTAGCATTTTGATGTCCACTCTTGTTGGAATAAGTGCAGTGGTTTTTTGACATCCAGACTTGTTTTCCCTTATCTTTCTTCTATATTGGAGTTGAGACTTTATGTCATGTCTCCTTCATGGTCGACATAAATTTCCTGTAAAAAGATTGTCTCTTCCAATACTTGGCCACACAATTCTTGGGTGAATGGAAAAACATACAAGGATATATATTCCACAAGTTTTGGATTACATGATTATGTTTTTTATAATCAAAAAGAGATTTGGAAAAACCATGACCATTGTACCTTTCTTGCGTATCTTCAATTTTCTTTGGATATGACTTGCATTCATTATCACCATCAGGGAGTGATACACCATCACCTTTCATGAATTGTTCCTGCAATGACTTAGACTTGTCATTTGAAGAATCACTTGCTTCCAATGTTATGGAGCATTCTCCAATCTCCACTTTTCCATATCCAAATCCTAAATAACGAGGTCTTTCCACAACCTCTATGGGATTAACGATACCTTGGCCTTTATTTCCAAGGCTCTTTCCTTCATAACCCATATTGGTAAACAATTTCAAAACCTATACCTCTTGTATGTTTTTCAAATGCACCAAGAGAACCATATTGATGGGAACAATGTGAAATTGATGAATGACTTCCACTGCATACCTCAGAGATGATTTTTGAATCGGGTGTAGAAGACAATTCCTTCAATTCTTCTTCGATTTTGTTTTTCTTTGAAGATTTCTATTGAACCGATCTCTTTCATTCCAAATAATCTTCATAGAACACTTTCACCATATCTGCCATGGAAAAGAGAGTAGTTCACATATCCTTCTCATCTTGAGAAAGTCCCTCTTTATATACCATTTTCCTAGTAATCATGAAAACTCAAAAACCAACCATCAGCTGTCTCTGATACCACTTGATCTGAAAATATCTTTTAACAACAATGGTAGAGTTATTTTTCATGCGATATTTTACCATTTAGGAAATTAATTAAAGAGGAAACATAGCAGCCATTAAGAAATATACAGATCTGGAAATAAGCATGAAGAGATAGAAAACCATAACAACAAAATTTGATAACGGAGTTCGACAATCTCACCTACATCTCTGGGCCTTTGTCTCAGTGGGTGAGGCTTTATTATTTTTTCTCGAAGCTTCAAATGTACATCATAAAAGTGCCAATGGATTACAAAAATGAGCTATTTGTATTCTTCTAGATATCAAGAACCCATCAAAATTGATGACACTGAAAACAGATGAACGAATCTCCCAAAAATGGCCCGCAAATGTGCTCTCCTCAATGGATTCCCTGCATAAAAATGGCTTTGCCTCAACAATTCATGAGCATTTTCTTGATCTGAACCTCCCTTTTATGGCTTCAAGAACCTTTGGTTTATATAGGCCTGAAGTGGGTAACAAACTCCCAAATTCCCCCCAAGATCTAGCCTAAAAAAGGGCCTAAGATCTTCCAAAAAATGGACTAAATCTCCAAAAATGGCTGAAAAATCCAATTAAAATCATAATATATGGTATAAAACCCAAATTTGGGAAAAATATAAGGGCACAACCCCCTTCCTCCATGCTCCTGGGCATATGGGGCGCTGCCATATCTCCCTAGGCTAAGACTTGACGCACTGGCCCCCTTACCATTTGGTTCCTGGTTACATTGCATGGCCATATGGACATAGGCTCCAAGCTCCACTTTCCTTACACTTGAACCATAGACCAAGATTACGTCTTCAGTTATGCACCTTAGTTGGAAGGCTAGCCCACCCGACCAGGCATTTACCCACATATCTATGCTAAATTGTATACGATATGAACACATGGCTGAATGCTATAGAACTGTGGCTTAAACCACAACAAATATGTGCCAACACATAGGGTAAGGTTCTGTTCTATCAGTCGTAAGGAGAGTTGCGTTGGGGGCTGGGGCTAAGCCCCAACCCTATTCTCCACCCAATATAACTTTGCACAAGTTTAAATAAATCTTTGTGACTATGGTTAATAAGACACACCACATGTAGGTTGGTAGCCTGACCCTACCAAACCTTTCACCGTCTGGATTGGAGTTCACAGGTTCGAGTCCCCAGGAGTCCATAAATTTTTTTCCCAACTGTCCAATGGAGGGGTGCCATGTGGCATCCCATGATTGGGCCACGTGTCACCATCACACTTTCCCACAAACATGCCACATGTAAAGCTCATATTCATCCACTTGTACCTACCCAGTCAGTGCCATTGTTCCTGCCACATCACTATACAACCATACGAATTGTACAGTCAGCTGCCATGTCAACACTATACGACTGCACAATCATCAAAATTTTTCCTGTTTGGAAAAATGAACAGATCACGATATTTTTCAATATGATGTCTATTTGATCCCATTCAAGTTGTGTTGGGTTCATAACATCAAGGCCTACATACACGTCTGTTTTGAAGAGATTCTAAGAACTTTGATTTTTAGGCCTTCCTGGACCCATTTTGGTTCCGGGATCGATTCTGGATCAACAAATTCCCCCCTTACCTCCTACTACCATCCCCCTCTAGGTTTCATCAAGTTGAATTTTTATGGTGCTTCCAAATACAAACTTGGACCCACTAGCCATGGCCAAGTATTTAGGGATGACTCATAAAAAATTCTCAGAATTTACTATGGACACCTTAGTATCAATTCCAACAAGGCAACTGAACTTTGGGAACTCATCCATGGAATTCATTTGGCCAATAATCATCATTATACCTAGCTCATTACTGAAGGATATTCAAAGCTCATCATCCACATGCACTCCAAGATTTAATGGGGATCCCATCCTTCCAAACTATCCACCCACTAACATCTTGTGGATATTCTTGATCTCCTCGACTTTACAATTCTCTGCATCTTCTCCCTTGTTCCCTCTCATGTCAAAGTTTGTGAAGCCAACAAAGTTTTTGACGACATTTCCAATAAAATATTTGTTAACCCTTTTGTATTTGTTGACTATGGCTCGGATGATTTGGCCTCCTCTTCCCTCAAGCAGGCCCGACTTTCATTGGATCAAGATAATTTCTCTTCCCTGGATGTTGTGTCCACTAGCTAACATGACCACACATCATGATATGATGAGATAAATCAATGTTCAATGTTATAGGTTTCATGGATTTAAGCACTTGATGTATGAGAAATTTCACTTCACCTCGACATGGAGGATGCAAGAGTTAATGGAGCCAGTCTAGTGGTTAATGGTGAGCTCAATGGATCACATGCTTCAGGAACACTATGCACGACCTTGCATTGCGATGATATTCATGGCCAGTTAAGACGTGGTACGCTTGTATTTAGTTGGTATTATGATCAAGGTGAGGTTAAATTTATTGGTAAAGGCCATGGACGTTTTCCTTCTTCAGCTCTGCTCCTTTTTGTGGTATGCTCTGGTTCTCAGTTGGTCTGTTTCTATGAATTATAGTTTTTTTCCTCAATATTATTATTTCGTGGATCCCTTTGGAAGGAAACCTCATCCCTCCCCTTCTAGATCATGACGTGATGCTAAGGTATCCATAGTCATAGCAAGTTTTACCAGGACTTTGTCCCTATGGAAGATCAGATGACCATGCTTGCATGGGAAGAAAATGTTAAGTTAGTTAGAGAATTAAAAAAGGAGGAGGTTAAAGAATAGGTGCGGGGTATAATTATTTATTTGGGATATACTAGGATCCATAATTCCAAGTTTTATAGGACCTTAGAATTGTATTGGCACACCAAAACAATGGTGGCTCTCAGATTATTTCCTAAATATGAATATTCTTGTCAACTGAAGCATCACATGGAGACTCTAGAGCCATAGAATTCCCATCTCATCTTTGTAGTGAACTGGATAGAAAAAATACATGGTGGCTCCTTCCACCTTCCTGCACCAAGTTGACCATGGGCGAAACCTTCTACTGCAGTTTCTCACCTGGATGTTGCGGTTCCTTCGACCTCTCAAGTTCCTCATGCAATGTCATAAAATGTATTTTAGTCTTTTAGATACAATATTTCTCTACATTTTTTGTGTCTAGGTCATAGGAAGTTTCAAAAGTGTCATTAAAAACTATTGGTTAATTAGGCCTAAAGTTTTAAGAATAGTTATTTTAAAATTTTGGCCTGGCTTGCCCACTAGGGCATGCATGCATGCTAGTTATATGTTGGTTTCATAGGACTATTTTGGGTATTTCTTGGCATCTAAACTAGTACAAATATCTATGTATGTTTTTTCAATATTAATATAGTTTCTTCTTACTTACAAAAACATATATCTGAACACTATACCAAACATTTATTAGAAGCGTGGAATTTGTTTTCCCAATAATAAAAATGGAACCAACACTTTATAAAAAAATGTTGAATCAAGAAATCCATTTGCATTAGTTCCATTGAAAATAAAAAGGTACAATTACACAATCATAATTTTCTTATGCCCCAAGGAAACATCTAAAAGTATACCCAATCCAAGGTGTTCCTGATGAGAGATTGGTGGTGCATGAAAGTTATAGTTTATTAACAACTTGTTGCCAGGAAACAAACTACATATTGCACGAACAAAAACAAATATAGTTTCCTTCCTTTTCATAAATAACTCTTTGTCAATGGAGTGTTACTTGAATGAACAATTTGCATTAAATAATGAGGACTTATAGCTATTTATGAGCCCTACAATGTTCCCATGACTTCGTGGACAACCATTGATATATAATATTTTTTTCCTGTTACAGTTTCCAGAAGCATAATAGTTCATGCACATACTATACATGCAAAGGCTATGTTCATATTAACAATATTCAAGTGATCATACTAGCTATAAGTAGGACCAAAAAATGGCATAAGTGCTACCGATTGTTTGGGAGGAATGGATACATGTGAAAGGATGAACAACCCAGTTTTGCAACATCTATTTTACACCTAGAAATCATATAACTATTACCACAAAAAGAGAATTTGATAAATTTGGTTCCAACATCAGGAACATGAATGGAAGATCACCAAGCTCCATACAAAGCTCGGTTGTAATAGGTTTGGTATTTACTTTGTAGATGGATAGGAAGAGGGAATTCATTGCTAGCTTCCAATACTTGAATTGACTTTGGTGTGTAATTGGACATTTTTTTTCTCGGCTCATACAAATTTTTGGATCTCCTGGTAGAAATGTTTTGGGTAGGATTGATATCATACATTGGCTCCCTAGAACTATCTATTGACTCAACGGAAGGAGGTGGTTTGGTTAATTTATGATGAAACTTACTTGATATGGCTTCCAGCTTTTCAAAAAATGAGCATATGGAAGTGTTCCTACGTGTCCTTTCTATATCACCTATTAGATTATTAATCACAGTGAGAGGTACTAAGTCATCAACTTTGGGTAGTAGATCATTAATATAATGGGACAATGTGACACATTGGGGGTTCTCCTTCAACCCTTTACATTTTGAACAATCACATACTACCAGGGTGTCATAAAAGAGATCCAATTCACAGTGTAATATAGTTCACCCAAGCTAGTTGTTGGACGATGACATGTTACAATTAGCAAGGTAAAACGACTATCCTTTTTCATAAAAAATCTACCTGCAATATCTTTCTCCTGATAAGAGATTGCAACATTTTTGGACTGGTGGAATATATTGCACATCTGAACTCAATCCTGAATCATGATCCTACAAAATTTAATGAATTATTCAAATGGACATGCATACACAACATAACTTCAATTAGATACATGAATTATAGATAAAATATAGACTTACTACAAATAATGAGGGAGAACTTGAAGAACTTCCAATGATATAGAATGAGTTGGAATATGAGAAATTTCCATTTGATATTATAAACTTTTTTCCTACATTTGAGTCAACACCATCATCAATATGTGAATAAATCGTTAAACAAAATCTTGAGAAGCATAGAACAATCTAAATTCAAGCAGAATTTCAAATGGATTTAAAATTTATCGGTGCACTTAATTATTTTATGATGCTTGAGTGCGTAGGTATATACAAAATGCACCAATGTGCTAAATTATGAAAGGATCTTAACAGTGACCTTCGTCTTTTCCTCCACAAAGGAAAACCTCTACAAAATTTAATTACGGAGGTTTGCATTTTTATTTTTTCAATTAAATTCTTTGTTGGCACATTTTTATGTAACAAGTGTGGAGATGCACTTTAAAATATATAGTGCACCAAAATATACAATGAAAAAATGAACGAGAATTTCATTTTTCTAAATGTATGTGTTTATAAATGAGATGCATCGAAGAGTGACCTCTATTTTTTCCTCTGCCGAGTAAAAGAAGACAAACGAGAGGCATCCATTCCTAGCCTTAAAGAGTCATGATCTTGCAGAGACAGTGAAATGGAGGTAGTAGAAAATTCAATATATTAGATGGAAGGTCACAGAGATTTAGAACCCGAGCCTCAATGAACACTTCCTCCAAGACCTGAATGAACAAATCCACAAGATGATCATGGAAAAGGGGAACTGGAAATATCATATTGTAGAGATTGATGGTCTTAATTAAGCCAAAGTAGGGGCCATGATGAAATACTTGGAAGGGAATGAGGTTGATGCATACGATTCCACCAACAATAACCTTGATTACAAATGTTTTAAGGCTAGGAAATTCCTCGCTAGTGTCAACGATCTATTTGATAATCCCCCGAAGGAAAAGAAGAGGAGGTCTAGATATGAGATTTACAAGTGAATGGATGCTAGTTTTTATGGCTACGAGGATGAAAAAAAATATATCTTGGATAAAATTGAGCAACCCATGGAGGAGGAGATGTAGGTCAGAGTGTTAAGGGAGTGGCAGAGGATCAAGTCTATCAGGAGTTATAAAATGCCTCAACCCTTCATCAATTTCCATGTTTATATTTGTTGATTGTGGGTTGGGGTTTGGTGTGCCTTCTTGTGGTGTTGTCAGATTTGGGTTTTCTCTAGGATCCATGTTGATTAAAAGTTTTCTATAATTTATTAATGGAAAATATATTTTAGGTTTATTTTTTAAACATTTAAAAAAATTAGGAAATTTAAGAAAAAATAAATTGCATCCAAATTGATACCTGGGATCAACCAAAGATGATTCTAAGCGAGTGTGCATGCCAAATCATCAAATTCATAGCAGGAATTTGCTCAATATCCCTTGAGAATTTGCATTATGGTCATTCTATTGGTTAAATAGACCAATCACACCCCTATTTTTGGCTCATATGCATAGGAATGGGTATGTGTTCCTAGAGCATGTGTGTGCTCCTAGGAACACATGCACACTCTATAATGTATGCACATTCCTAAGAACATGCACATGCTCTTAAGAGTGTGTGTGTTCTTTTGTTAAGGGGCGAACATGGCCTCCTCCATGGC
>ML789763.1:120220-139464 GCA_009831015.1 Picea engelmannii | reverse complement strand
TAATATTACTTATGAAAAATTCCAGTTCTTCTCATGCAAAATTCTTAATTCTTGATTCACTATTATTCATGTTATTCACTCATACACATGTCATGTCTATTCCATGCATAATTTTATTTTCTAACTAATTTAAATATATATTATTCACCCAATGCGTAACTAACTTTCCTATTTTTACTCATTTACGTCACCTCTTGCCTTTTATAACTCTTTTGGTGTATGTAAATGGTAATTCAATTTTAAATAAATAGAAAACTCTAAATTAGGGAATGAATAATTTATATTAATTAATGCATGTCTTTTAATATTCTATTTCTAGTTCAACTTGCTTAATGAAATCAATCTAATTTACCCCTAATATACCATGTAATTAAATGAGTGTAGTTATTTCTATATGAGTAATGTTTTAATGAGAAAACTCTAATTATTTAAAATATAATTATAAATGTTATATTCATAAATGATACTTTGTCTCATCATAATAGTTAATCTCAATTGAAACTAGTATTAATACTAATATTAGTATTAATACCAATATCATTAGTAATAAGAGAAAGGTTGTGATCACCCTACCTTTTAAGATATACAAAAAAAAATCATAATTGGGAAAAACCAATGTAACATGTGTGATACATTTATTAATTCCATCTCATTTTATAATGGTGAGAGATGCATGATCACCCAGGAATGAGGACTATCTATCCTTGTCATGGAGAAATGGTCCCTACGAATCGCTTCAAGCACTCACTCATATCTTCCCATGATTCGAGACAAACTATAATATAGACAACAACAAAGTATTTCACTAGCTCAACTAGATTGTATCCTAATTATGCTATGGGAATAAAGTAGATTGATTCAAACCTTATTCTCAACAGTTGTCCTTGTGAATTCATGGTTGATGTAGCTCCAACAATCTATCTCTAGCTCCAACAACCTGCTTCATGCACACAATGTGAAAAAAATATCAATATTAGGTCTCTTCAAGTAATAGGAATGCCAAAGCTAGTGTATATCTAAACCAATCTACTCAAGGAAAGAACACATCTACCATTTAATATTATACATAACTGAGAATGCCAACACTAAAAGGGGAAAGCGATGTAGATCTATGTTGATAAGTGGAGAAAATAATACATCAACCAAGTATTACCTTGTGTCTTAATTTGTCAGGTACCAGATCTATTATAACAGCAAAAAAAAAAATATTGTAGAGAATAGCAAAACAACAACACAATATATGAAACCACAACATTGAAATAATACATTTATTGATAGGAAAGAATATTAACTTGCCTCTTTGAGGGGGCAACCTCTAGTAGAGAAACACTCTATTAGAATAATTCTCAAGACAAAAATTCTCATGCGTTTGACTCCTATTTATACTCAATCTATTTACCACAAAAAAAATCTAGAGGAAGATCTTCTAGAAGCGAAAGCTTCTATTCGATTTTCTTACATTTGACTTATTCTTCCTTATTAATAGGCCTTATTAATATTTTCTTTTATTACATGGAAAAAATATTATTCTACCTATGTGAGGGGTTAGGAAGGGTAGGTCCCTAACATTCCCTCCCCCTTAAAAACAACCATGTTCTTAAGGCTTGAGATGAGGAAATTGTCACAAAATGGTGGTTGGCTCCTAGGTGGCATCTGCTAGAGTTGTATCTTTCCATTGTACTAACACTTCCTTGATGGTGTGGTAATAGAGACGATGCTCACGCTGTTCCAAGACTGTTTGTGGTTGCAACTAGATGGAGCCTTCTTCATCCAAATCATAGAGACTAGTTTGAGTTTGGCACTTAGTTCCAATCACCTTCTTTAAGCTTGAAACATGAAAAACAAGATGTATCTTAGAATGCATAGGCAAAGCTAACTAGTAGGCGATCGGTCCCACGTGCTTGAGAATTGTATAGGGACCACAAAATTTAGGCGCAAGTTTTTGACAATGTTCAGCCTTGAGTGAAGTATGCTTATAAAGTTGTAGTCGAAGAAACACTTGGTCCCCTTCAACAAATTCACATTTCGAACGACCTTGATATGCTTATTGCTTCATACGATTCCGAGCCATTACCAAATTCTCTTTGAGGGTACAGAGAATAGCCTCTCAAACTGTAAGGGTGTGGTCAACTGCCTGAACCTTCAAGACACCTGGCATGTATGAGAGAACTGAAGATGGATTTTGTCCATACAGTACTTAAAAAGGAGTCACACGAGTAGTTGTATGGTAAGATGTGTTGTACCACCATTCAACTAAAGGTAACCATTGAGCCCATTGATTTTTCCTCTCAGATGTAAAACACCTCAAATACATTTCCAAACACTTGTTGAAAACTTGAATTTGGCCATCAGTTTGAGGATGATAGGTTGTGCTGAGATGCAATTGGGTTCCCTGTAGCTGGAACAATTCTTGCCAAAAATTGTTGGTGAAAGTGAGATATCAGTCAGAGATAATATAATGGGGCCTGCCATGAATATTGAAGATATAATCCATGAAAATTTGATCCAATTTGGATGTGGTGAATGGGTGTTGAAGAGCACAAAAATGAACATAATTAGACATACGATCAACTCCCACCATGACGACTGACTTATTGCACGATATAGGTGATCCCAAAATCAAATCCATAGAGATATCCCTCCAAATATCTGGTGGAATCGTAAGTTATTGTAGTGTGTTAGGGGATTTGCATGTTTCTCCCTTGTTGTGTTGACAGACATCACATTTTTCCACAAAGATGAAAATGTCATGTTTCATACCATCCTAGAAAAAAGAAGGTTTTAACCTATCATAGGTTTTGGTAAACTCTAAGTTCTCAACTGTGGGTGTAGCATGAATCTTAAAAAGCACCATGGATTTGATTTGTGACTGTTTACTTAAATACAAACGACCTTTGTAGCGAAGCTCATCATCATGTCAAGATTAATATGAGAAAACTGGAGAATTTTCTTACAATTGTTGGATCAGATGAAATTTTTTGGGATCTTGTAGCCATTCCTAGTGAAAAACTTGGAGCCAATATGGTACAATAAAGGAGAGAGAAAAGAGAGACCCTTCATATAGTGAAAAAAATCTATTATAGAAATTTTGTCTCTATGTTAGCAATATTTTTCTAAGATTAGGAGGTTGTCTATAATATATTCTCTTAACTAATTCTTAATATGCTAACAAAACATATTTATATTTAGGCCAACATCCATCTATATTATTACATTATTTAAAAAATCACTTAATATACAAATTTGGTGTGAAAATAATGTTTACTCTCTTATTTATTAACAAAATTAGCTTAGTTAAAATAATAATCCACTTTTGGTAGCTTTATAGTGAAATTGGTCTTTGGGACTGACCCGAAAAGATCTTTTAATGACAATGGTTGAGTTATTTTGCATGCGATATTTTACCATTTAGGAAATTAATGAAAGAGGAATAATTAAAGAGGAAACAAAGCATCCATTAAGCAATATACAGATATGGAAATAAGCATGAAGATACAACAAACCATAACAACAAATGTTGATAATGGAGTTCAACAATATCGCCTACGTCTCTAGGCCTTTGTCTTAATGGGTGAGGCTTTCTTATTTTCATTCGAAGCTTCAAATGTACATCATAAAAGTTCCAGTGGATTACAAAAATGAGCTATATGTGTTCTTATATATCTCAAGAACCCATCAAAACTGATGGCACTAAAAACGGATGAACGCAACTCCCAGAAATGGCCCGCAAAGGTGCTCTCCTCAATGGCTTCCCTGCATAAAAATGGCTTTGCCTCAACAATTCATCATCATTTTCCTGATTTCAACCTCCCTTTTATGGCTTCAAGAATCTTCAGTTTATATTGGTATGAAGTGGGTAACAAAATCCCAACTTCCCCCTAAGATCTGGCCAAAAAAAGGGCCCAAGATCCTCCAAAAAATGGACTAAATATCCAAAATTGGCTGAAAATCCAATTAAAATCATAATATATGGTATAAAACCCAAAATTGGGAAAACTATAAGGGCGCATCCCCCTTCCTCCACGCTCTTAGGCATATGGGGCTCTTCCAAATGGCCCTGGGCTAAGATATGGCGCATTGACCCCCTTACCATTCGGCTCCTGGTTACATTGCATGGTCATATGGCCGTGGTATCCAAGCTCCACACGCCTTATAGTTGAACCATAGCCCATGGTTACACCTTCGGTTATGCGCCTTGGTCGGCGGGCTAGCCTGACCAACTAGGCGCTAACCCACATATTTGCGCTACATTGTATACGATATGGAAACATGGTTGAATGCTATAGAACCGTGGCTTAAACCACAACAAATTTGTGCAAACAAATAGGGTAAGGTTATGTGCTATCAGTCATATGGAGAGTTGCGTCAGGGGATGGGGCTAAGCGCCAGCGATGTTCTCTTCCCAACATAACTTTGCACAAGTTTAAATAAATATTTGTGACTATGGTTAATAAGACATACCACGGGTGGGCTGGTACCCTGACCCTGCCAAACCTTTCATCACCCAGACCGAAGGTCACGGGTTCGACTACCCGGTAGTCCATACAAATTTTTATCAACTGTCTAATGGAGGGGTGCCATGTGGCAACCCATGACTGGGCCACGTGGCACCATCACACTTTCCCACAAACATGCAACATGTCAAACTTGGATTCATCCACCTACACCTGCCTAGTCAACACCACTATGCCTGCCACGTCACTATACGACCATACGTCTTGTAAATTAATCTGCCACATCAACACTGTACGGACTGCACAATCATAAAAAAAATTCTTGTTTGGCAAGATGAATAGATCACAATGTATTTTTCATATGACGTTCATTTGAGCCCATTCAAGTTGTGTTGGGTTCGTAACGTCGAGGCCTACGCACACGTCTATTTTGAAGAGATTCTGAGCACTTTGATGTTTACACATTCCTGGACCCAATTTGGCTCTGGGATCCATTCTAGATCACACCTCCCCACTAAATACCTTTTGGTCCTCCAAAAGGTTACAAAATTGAGCTTATTGATTACATACTCATAAGGATAAAAACAAACACTATTTTGTACAAAATGATGTTATAACATGTCATCATTACAACATGTGTGATTACATTAATGGACAAAAAATACAATGAAGATGTGGCATCCACTTCTGGAAAAGCCAAGTGATTTCTTTCTTTCCTTCATGTTGTTCCTCTTGATTCATTGGTACTGCCTCTTCCTTGATGAGTATATGCACAATCATTTTTTCCTTCTTTGGACGAAGCTCCAGATTAATCTTCCAACATTTAGCATTTTGATGTCCACTCTTGTTGGAATAAGTGCAGTGGTTTTTTGACATCCAGACTTGTTTTCCCTTATCTTTCTTCTATATTGGAGTTGAGACTTTATGTCATGTCTCCTTCATGGTCGACATAAATTTCCTGTAAAAAGATTGTCTCTTCCAATACTTGGCCACACAATTCTTGGGTGAATGGAAAAACATACAAGGATATATATTCCACAAGTTTTGGATTACATGATTATGTTTTTTATAATCAAAAAGAGATTTGGAAAAACCATGACCATTGTACCTTTCTTGCGTATCTTCAATTTTCTTTGGATATGACTTGCATTCATTATCACCATCAGGGAGTGATACACCATCACCTTTCATGAATTGTTCCTGCAATGACTTAGACTTGTCATTTGAAGAATCACTTGCTTCCAATGTTATGGAGCATTCTCCAATCTCCACTTTTCCATATCCAAATCCTAAATAACGAGGTCTTTCCACAACCTCTATGGGATTAACGATACCTTGGCCTTTATTTCCAAGGCTCTTTCCTTCATAACCCATATTGGTAAACAATTTCAAAACCTATACCTCTTGTATGTTTTTCAAATGCACCAAGAGAACCATATTGATGGGAACAATGTGAAATTGATGAATGACTTCCACTGCATACCTCAGAGATGATTTTTGAATCGGGTGTAGAAGACAATTCCTTCAATTCTTCTTCGATTTTGTTTTTCTTTGAAGATTTCTATTGAACCGATCTCTTTCATTCCAAATAATCTTCATAGAACACTTTCACCATATCTGCCATGGAAAAGAGAGTAGTTCACATATCCTTCTCATCTTGAGAAAGTCCCTCTTTATATACCATTTTCCTAGTAATCATGAAAACTCAAAAACCAACCATCAGCTGTCTCTGATACCACTTGATCTGAAAATATCTTTTAACAACAATGGTAGAGTTATTTTTCATGCGATATTTTACCATTTAGGAAATTAATTAAAGAGGAAACATAGCAGCCATTAAGAAATATACAGATCTGGAAATAAGCATGAAGAGATAGAAAACCATAACAACAAAATTTGATAACGGAGTTCGACAATCTCACCTACATCTCTGGGCCTTTGTCTCAGTGGGTGAGGCTTTATTATTTTTTCTCGAAGCTTCAAATGTACATCATAAAAGTGCCAATGGATTACAAAAATGAGCTATTTGTATTCTTCTAGATATCAAGAACCCATCAAAATTGATGACACTGAAAACAGATGAACGAATCTCCCAAAAATGGCCCGCAAATGTGCTCTCCTCAATGGATTCCCTGCATAAAAATGGCTTTGCCTCAACAATTCATGAGCATTTTCTTGATCTGAACCTCCCTTTTATGGCTTCAAGAACCTTTGGTTTATATAGGCCTGAAGTGGGTAACAAACTCCCAAATTCCCCCCAAGATCTAGCCTAAAAAAGGGCCTAAGATCTTCCAAAAAATGGACTAAATCTCCAAAAATGGCTGAAAAATCCAATTAAAATCATAATATATGGTATAAAACCCAAATTTGGGAAAAATATAAGGGCACAACCCCCTTCCTCCATGCTCCTGGGCATATGGGGCGCTGCCATATCTCCCTAGGCTAAGACTTGACGCACTGGCCCCCTTACCATTTGGTTCCTGGTTACATTGCATGGCCATATGGACATAGGCTCCAAGCTCCACTTTCCTTACACTTGAACCATAGACCAAGA
Organism: Picea engelmannii; assembly: GCA_009831015.1. Classification (NCBI taxonomy): domain Eukaryota; kingdom Viridiplantae; phylum Streptophyta; class Pinopsida; order Pinales; family Pinaceae; genus Picea; species Picea engelmannii. The sequence continues at coordinate 132,456 of ML789763.1, read as the reverse complement.
TTACGTCTTCAGTTATGCACCTTAGTTGGAAGGCTAGCCCACCCGACCAGGCATTTACCCACATATCTATGCTAAATTGTATACGATATGAACACATGGCTGAATGCTATAGAACTGTGGCTTAAACCACAACAAATATGTGCCAACACATAGGGTAAGGTTCTGTTCTATCAGTCGTAAGGAGAGTTGCGTTGGGGGCTGGGGCTAAGCCCCAACCCTATTCTCCACCCAATATAACTTTGCACAAGTTTAAATAAATCTTTGTGACTATGGTTAATAAGACACACCACATGTAGGTTGGTAGCCTGACCCTACCAAACCTTTCACCGTCTGGATTGGAGTTCACAGGTTCGAGTCCCCAGGAGTCCATAAATTTTTTTCCCAACTGTCCAATGGAGGGGTGCCATGTGGCATCCCATGATTGGGCCACGTGTCACCATCACACTTTCCCACAAACATGCCACATGTAAAGCTCATATTCATCCACTTGTACCTACCCAGTCAGTGCCATTGTTCCTGCCACATCACTATACAACCATACGAATTGTACAGTCAGCTGCCATGTCAACACTATACGACTGCACAATCATCAAAATTTTTCCTGTTTGGAAAAATGAACAGATCACGATATTTTTCAATATGATGTCTATTTGATCCCATTCAAGTTGTGTTGGGTTCATAACATCAAGGCCTACATACACGTCTGTTTTGAAGAGATTCTAAGAACTTTGATTTTTAGGCCTTCCTGGACCCATTTTGGTTCCGGGATCGATTCTGGATCAACAAATTCCCCCCTTACCTCCTACTACCATCCCCCTCTAGGTTTCATCAAGTTGAATTTTTATGGTGCTTCCAAATACAAACTTGGACCCACTAGCCATGGCCAAGTATTTAGGGATGACTCATAAAAAATTCTCAGAATTTACTATGGACACCTTAGTATCAATTCCAACAAGGCAACTGAACTTTGGGAACTCATCCATGGAATTCATTTGGCCAATAATCATCATTATACCTAGCTCATTACTGAAGGATATTCAAAGCTCATCATCCACATGCACTCCAAGATTTAATGGGGATCCCATCCTTCCAAACTATCCACCCACTAACATCTTGTGGATATTCTTGATCTCCTCGACTTTACAATTCTCTGCATCTTCTCCCTTGTTCCCTCTCATGTCAAAGTTTGTGAAGCCAACAAAGTTTTTGACGACATTTCCAATAAAATATTTGTTAACCCTTTTGTATTTGTTGACTATGGCTCGGATGATTTGGCCTCCTCTTCCCTCAAGCAGGCCCGACTTTCATTGGATCAAGATAATTTCTCTTCCCTGGATGTTGTGTCCACTAGCTAACATGACCACACATCATGATATGATGAGATAAATCAATGTTCAATGTTATAGGTTTCATGGATTTAAGCACTTGATGTATGAGAAATTTCACTTCACCTCGACATGGAGGATGCAAGAGTTAATGGAGCCAGTCTAGTGGTTAATGGTGAGCTCAATGGATCACATGCTTCAGGAACACTATGCACGACCTTGCATTGCGATGATATTCATGGCCAGTTAAGACGTGGTACGCTTGTATTTAGTTGGTATTATGATCAAGGTGAGGTTAAATTTATTGGTAAAGGCCATGGACGTTTTCCTTCTTCAGCTCTGCTCCTTTTTGTGGTATGCTCTGGTTCTCAGTTGGTCTGTTTCTATGAATTATAGTTTTTTTCCTCAATATTATTATTTCGTGGATCCCTTTGGAAGGAAACCTCATCCCTCCCCTTCTAGATCATGACGTGATGCTAAGGTATCCATAGTCATAGCAAGTTTTACCAGGACTTTGTCCCTATGGAAGATCAGATGACCATGCTTGCATGGGAAGAAAATGTTAAGTTAGTTAGAGAATTAAAAAAGGAGGAGGTTAAAGAATAGGTGCGGGGTATAATTATTTATTTGGGATATACTAGGATCCATAATTCCAAGTTTTATAGGACCTTAGAATTGTATTGGCACACCAAAACAATGGTGGCTCTCAGATTATTTCCTAAATATGAATATTCTTGTCAACTGAAGCATCACATGGAGACTCTAGAGCCATAGAATTCCCATCTCATCTTTGTAGTGAACTGGATAGAAAAAATACATGGTGGCTCCTTCCACCTTCCTGCACCAAGTTGACCATGGGCGAAACCTTCTACTGCAGTTTCTCACCTGGATGTTGCGGTTCCTTCGACCTCTCAAGTTCCTCATGCAATGTCATAAAATGTATTTTAGTCTTTTAGATACAATATTTCTCTACATTTTTTGTGTCTAGGTCATAGGAAGTTTCAAAAGTGTCATTAAAAACTATTGGTTAATTAGGCCTAAAGTTTTAAGAATAGTTATTTTAAAATTTTGGCCTGGCTTGCCCACTAGGGCATGCATGCATGCTAGTTATATGTTGGTTTCATAGGACTATTTTGGGTATTTCTTGGCATCTAAACTAGTACAAATATCTATGTATGTTTTTTCAATATTAATATAGTTTCTTCTTACTTACAAAAACATATATCTGAACACTATACCAAACATTTATTAGAAGCGTGGAATTTGTTTTCCCAATAATAAAAATGGAACCAACACTTTATAAAAAAATGTTGAATCAAGAAATCCATTTGCATTAGTTCCATTGAAAATAAAAAGGTACAATTACACAATCATAATTTTCTTATGCCCCAAGGAAACATCTAAAAGTATACCCAATCCAAGGTGTTCCTGATGAGAGATTGGTGGTGCATGAAAGTTATAGTTTATTAACAACTTGTTGCCAGGAAACAAACTACATATTGCACGAACAAAAACAAATATAGTTTCCTTCCTTTTCATAAATAACTCTTTGTCAATGGAGTGTTACTTGAATGAACAATTTGCATTAAATAATGAGGACTTATAGCTATTTATGAGCCCTACAATGTTCCCATGACTTCGTGGACAACCATTGATATATAATATTTTTTTCCTGTTACAGTTTCCAGAAGCATAATAGTTCATGCACATACTATACATGCAAAGGCTATGTTCATATTAACAATATTCAAGTGATCATACTAGCTATAAGTAGGACCAAAAAATGGCATAAGTGCTACCGATTGTTTGGGAGGAATGGATACATGTGAAAGGATGAACAACCCAGTTTTGCAACATCTATTTTACACCTAGAAATCATATAACTATTACCACAAAAAGAGAATTTGATAAATTTGGTTCCAACATCAGGAACATGAATGGAAGATCACCAAGCTCCATACAAAGCTCGGTTGTAATAGGTTTGGTATTTACTTTGTAGATGGATAGGAAGAGGGAATTCATTGCTAGCTTCCAATACTTGAATTGACTTTGGTGTGTAATTGGACATTTTTTTTCTCGGCTCATACAAATTTTTGGATCTCCTGGTAGAAATGTTTTGGGTAGGATTGATATCATACATTGGCTCCCTAGAACTATCTATTGACTCAACGGAAGGAGGTGGTTTGGTTAATTTATGATGAAACTTACTTGATATGGCTTCCAGCTTTTCAAAAAATGAGCATATGGAAGTGTTCCTACGTGTCCTTTCTATATCACCTATTAGATTATTAATCACAGTGAGAGGTACTAAGTCATCAACTTTGGGTAGTAGATCATTAATATAATGGGACAATGTGACACATTGGGGGTTCTCCTTCAACCCTTTACATTTTGAACAATCACATACTACCAGGGTGTCATAAAAGAGATCCAATTCACAGTGTAATATAGTTCACCCAAGCTAGTTGTTGGACGATGACATGTTACAATTAGCAAGGTAAAACGACTATCCTTTTTCATAAAAAATCTACCTGCAATATCTTTCTCCTGATAAGAGATTGCAACATTTTTGGACTGGTGGAATATATTGCACATCTGAACTCAATCCTGAATCATGATCCTACAAAATTTAATGAATTATTCAAATGGACATGCATACACAACATAACTTCAATTAGATACATGAATTATAGATAAAATATAGACTTACTACAAATAATGAGGGAGAACTTGAAGAACTTCCAATGATATAGAATGAGTTGGAATATGAGAAATTTCCATTTGATATTATAAACTTTTTTCCTACATTTGAGTCAACACCATCATCAATATGTGAATAAATCGTTAAACAAAATCTTGAGAAGCATAGAACAATCTAAATTCAAGCAGAATTTCAAATGGATTTAAAATTTATCGGTGCACTTAATTATTTTATGATGCTTGAGTGCGTAGGTATATACAAAATGCACCAATGTGCTAAATTATGAAAGGATCTTAACAGTGACCTTCGTCTTTTCCTCCACAAAGGAAAACCTCTACAAAATTTAATTACGGAGGTTTGCATTTTTATTTTTTCAATTAAATTCTTTGTTGGCACATTTTTATGTAACAAGTGTGGAGATGCACTTTAAAATATATAGTGCACCAAAATATACAATGAAAAAATGAACGAGAATTTCATTTTTCTAAATGTATGTGTTTATAAATGAGATGCATCGAAGAGTGACCTCTATTTTTTCCTCTGCCGAGTAAAAGAAGACAAACGAGAGGCATCCATTCCTAGCCTTAAAGAGTCATGATCTTGCAGAGACAGTGAAATGGAGGTAGTAGAAAATTCAATATATTAGATGGAAGGTCACAGAGATTTAGAACCCGAGCCTCAATGAACACTTCCTCCAAGACCTGAATGAACAAATCCACAAGATGATCATGGAAAAGGGGAACTGGAAATATCATATTGTAGAGATTGATGGTCTTAATTAAGCCAAAGTAGGGGCCATGATGAAATACTTGGAAGGGAATGAGGTTGATGCATACGATTCCACCAACAATAACCTTGATTACAAATGTTTTAAGGCTAGGAAATTCCTCGCTAGTGTCAACGATCTATTTGATAATCCCCCGAAGGAAAAGAAGAGGAGGTCTAGATATGAGATTTACAAGTGAATGGATGCTAGTTTTTATGGCTACGAGGATGAAAAAAAATATATCTTGGATAAAATTGAGCAACCCATGGAGGAGGAGATGTAGGTCAGAGTGTTAAGGGAGTGGCAGAGGATCAAGTCTATCAGGAGTTATAAAATGCCTCAACCCTTCATCAATTTCCATGTTTATATTTGTTGATTGTGGGTTGGGGTTTGGTGTGCCTTCTTGTGGTGTTGTCAGATTTGGGTTTTCTCTAGGATCCATGTTGATTAAAAGTTTTCTATAATTTATTAATGGAAAATATATTTTAGGTTTATTTTTTAAACATTTAAAAAAATTAGGAAATTTAAGAAAAAATAAATTGCATCCAAATTGATACCTGGGATCAACCAAAGATGATTCTAAGCGAGTGTGCATGCCAAATCATCAAATTCATAGCAGGAATTTGCTCAATATCCCTTGAGAATTTGCATTATGGTCATTCTATTGGTTAAATAGACCAATCACACCCCTATTTTTGGCTCATATGCATAGGAATGGGTATGTGTTCCTAGAGCATGTGTGTGCTCCTAGGAACACATGCACACTCTATAATGTATGCACATTCCTAAGAACATGCACATGCTCTTAAGAGTGTGTGTGTTCTTTTGTTAAGGGGCGAACATGGCCTCCTCCATGGCAGTTAGAGGGATTTTGATTCTATCACATCAAGAATGCATGCACTTTGCTAGGAATGCATACACATTGTTGTGTGAGTGAGTTCATGATCACTATGTTGCACTTTTTTTTCCCACCAACTTCATGTAGACACCCTCTACGTTTTATAAAAAAGAATTGAAATATGAAAATGAAAGAACACTATCCACACAAAGAAACACAAGATTTACCCTAGGAAACCCAATATAGGAGAAAACCTGGCTTGAAGGTTATTCCTATGTTCTACTCTCTTTGTTTCAGTTATGAAAATGAAAATACAAAGGCATGGGGACTCACTATTGACTTTCCTACGACACTGTGGCCTGAAGGATGTTATAGAATATTACTTCTCCTCTTTCATGCTCTCAATATAACACTCCTAGATTTTTTTCTTAGCTATGGAACAAGTACAATACTAAATAATGGAACACCTTCGCCTCCTAGTGGCCCAATATTTAACATAGCCTCATAATCATCTAGGATTAGGGTTTTGACTTCCTCAACCCTCAATTAGTGATACAGTTTTGGACCTTATAGAATATTCTTGAAAGTATGCACATGGTTAGACCCACAGGTGTTAGAAATGGGAATCTACATGGCATCCACTCATACCATGTTGATCAACAAGGTAGATCAACTTGAGGGAGGCATAAATTTCACATACGGTCTATGATTGATGTGATCCCTGCATTGTTGGAAAGGTCTAAGTATGTAGAATATTGCATATTCCTCCAAATGACACTTTGCACACAAAAAAATAGTTGATGCCCCAAAATGGCTTTGAATTATTTTCGGGTTTCTGACCCCAAATTTCCAAACTAAGACCTACCACTAAAATGGCCCTGCAACGTGATTCCTCCAATTTCTTCCACCTAGAAAGTATCAAGATAGATGGAAAATTATATGATGATCCAATCTAGATCATTAATAAAATCAATGACTAATTACAAATGTGAATCACACCTATGATTTGTGTTATTTCTACAAATGTATGTGTAGATCATGTGTATTATTCTTTATAGTTTCTAATCTTTAATCTTGCCTAGAGTTAGTACATGGGAGAGTAATTTAATAGTAAGTAGGCAACGATATAAATTTTGTTCTTAGTAAATTCATGAGATGGAGTATGGAAATGGTATGTACCTATATCTGTGTATGTAACATTTAAAGGGCATGTCATTGTAATACATTTGTTGGCATGCATACCCCTTTTCAGTTGTCTTTGACATTTTGATAACATATTTGATATAGTGAAAAACCTATGTTATGTAGTTCTTAACACCATGAAAAGGGCATGTCATTGTAATACCTTTGTAGGCATGCATACCCCTTTTCAATTGTCTTTGAAATTTTGATAACATATTTGATATAGTGAAAAATCTATGTTATGTAGTTATTAACACCAAGAAAAACTCATGTCGTTGTAATACATTTGTAGGCATGCATACCCCTTTTCAGTTGTCTTTCAAATTTTGTGTAGCTCTTAACACCATGAGGAGTGGGTTGTGTGTTCCTTTAGGAAGAGTTCACTAAATATATTAATGAATGGTGTGCATACAAGATGCCTTATTAGAATAACAATTGGAGTAGTCAGGTACCTATGTAGTTAATTTGTAGTGTAGCATTTGTTACATTGGACTATTAAAAGATGTCCATACATGACCTGATATTCTGAACTTTTTTTTCATTTATTTGTATTCATTAAAGTTAAATAAATAAAATAATAATATTTTATTTACTTGTTATATATGTTTATGAATAATTAATTTAACTGCATATATCTTATTCAATTAATTTAGTTAATCTATGAAAGTTTGAAAAGTAACCAAAAGTTATGGGTCAGTGTGTTTCAACAAAGAGGGTTGTGTCAAATCTAGGCATTAGAACTCCAAATTCGTTCGATTTCTCTCCAATGTCAAGCTTGCTCAACAATCCAAGGCAATAGGCCATGCGCATTCTTCCACAAGCTCATACATTGCTCTCATTCTCTGCAATGCACACGCAGAGACAGATTGATGCGACGCACACCAATTCACATCAGGCGTCAACTTTTTCCCACAACTTCTTGGACGTCTTGATCTCGCTTAGCACACCATTTGCTCCATGACTGACAACTTTCTTTCCTCACACAACACCAAATCTCCTCGTCTTCCTCTTGTTTTTGTTCATGACAGACTTTTGGTATGAATGATGAAGTCTTGTCATTGTCGTCGGTGTATTATGGCCCAAGTGTTCAAAGAACCAGGAAGCAATCGACCCTCTTGAATGGAAATACACGCAGGTCGTGAGAACTCTGTGTTCAAATGACTATTTCACGTCGTGTTCATTCCTTTACGGTGGCATTTGAAAACCCTAATCTCCCATGCTTTAAAGCACAGGTTTGAATTCCAGTATGCACCATACAATAAACAAAAATTGTGTCTGAGGCCTGCGTTACATACAGTTAGCATACCAAATTTTTATATTTTCTATCTGTGTGGTTTGTACAATTCTTTTTAAATGTATCCAAACCAAAACAATCATTTAATTAAATGGTTTCATCACTTAAATCACTCCAAAAAATATTAAACACAAAATACAAATTCACATTGCTTATCTCATCACTCATTTTCATCCAATGCTGAAATAAAAAACAACTTGAGCGCTTCATCTTTAATCGAGGCTATGATATAGATCGTTCTTCCTTTATGCATTTTCAAAAAACAAGAAACTTGATTGTGTCACCTTTCTTGTCTTGTATTCACTTTGAGAATTCTTCGCTTCAATTACTAGGTCGAGGGTTCACCATTGAGAAGCGTTCTCCTTCTTTCAAATATGCCCTTCTACTTCGCATCCATAAAATTCATCAATAGAATAAGAGAGCAACATTCTTGCAAGTGCAGGTGGTGGAAGGAAGAATATAATCAAGAAGGTAAAATAACTATTAAAATAGAGAAGACAAATAACACAAAATTCTACTCCACTTTCATCATCTGCCTCTTCATCATTTACCATGGAGAAACTACGATGGTCCTACAACGCACTAAGAACTATAGTGCTCTCATAAACTATCAGGCTCATAAGATCAATATCATGCTCTCATAGCATTGTTAAGAATATAGGCAAGAAAGTAAATGACTAATAATAAGAATAAAAAGGCAAAGAAGAAAGACGAAAAATGCACTAATCCAATACAATTAATGGGTACATCAATGATGTATATATAGTACATATTGCGCAATTCTCCTTTAACCTATGTCATTAAGGTAAGATAAAGCACTGAAATTAGAAAGCTTTTAACAATTATAATATATATATATATATATATATATATATAATTTAACCACTAGTTGTATGTTGTCTTTAACATTTTGATAACATAATTATAATATATATAGTTATTATATTATATATATATATATATAAATTACTAGTTGTATGCATATATACTCCTTTTCAGTTGTCTTTGACATTTTGATAACATATTTAATATAGTGAAAAATTTATGTTATGTAGTTCTTAACACCATGAAAAGAGCATATCATTGTAATACCTTTGTAGGCATACATACCCCTTTTCAGTTGTCTTTGACATTTTGATAACATATTTGATATGGTGAAAACCCTATGTTATGTAGTTCTTAACACCATGAAAATGGCATGTCATTGTAATACTTTTGTAGGCATGCATACCCATTTTACGTTGTCTTTGACATTTTGATAACATGTTTACATAGAAGGTGTTTTTAAGGGGAGGTTCGTCTAAGGCTTCGTTGTATGTCCATAGCATATAGAAATTTGAAATTTGGACCAATCTTCTCACTCCACGTGTTTTCTCCTTCGTCCAATCCAAAGGTTGCTTCACCCACTCCAAACGCTACTTCTGATGCCAATCTCCGCCAATTTATCACCACTGTCAAATCTATGCCTCTGCTTGCATCTGGATGGGCAAGTAACTCATCTCTACCTCGTTTCAAATCTCTAGCAATTTTTTTTGTCTGAACTTGTTTGCTAACTTCAACAGATTTGGTGTTACATGCGAGTTTCGCGTGTGGGAAGATGACGACCATATGCCCTCTTTCTCTTCTAGAAAGAGTCATCCTGCCATTGATTCAATTTATCAGCAAAAATGGCCACTGGTCAAGCTAAAGAATTGATAATTATTAGAAGATGGTAGAGTGGGTTACAGTTGGCTCCACTCCACTAAACTATATGGCGAACAATATATCGCTGGGTTTGGTCAAAGTGGGATTTGAGGTGGGAAAATTTCTTTCGTTTGGACAAGATGAGTGTGATGCCTTATCTCATTAGGAGAGCCAAAGAAAATCGCAGGATGCTTGTTGCAACCTTTCTGGATATTGAACGTCTCCTGGAAGTTACCTAAGCCATTCGTATTAATTGATATTAATTTATTTAGTTATTGTTGTATTGCATGTGTGTATGTTAATGTTTGGCGTTGTTGCAGTAGAAGAGACGAATCTATGTTGAACGATGATGAAGAAAAAGGATTACGACCATTTTTGCAAAAGAGACGATTATTGTCGAAACGAAGCCCAAACGCAGAGACACGAGGAGACCATATCTCTGTGAAAGAAGGGAAATTTTCATGTGGGGAAGCTTTCCCAGCATGTGGAGGTTCCGTATGATCGGCCATGGTGGCAGACCCGGAGGGAAATTCTTCAATTTATTAAGTCTGTGGATTTTACTAAAGAGCATCCATGTTGACAGGAGCGTCGCTATACACATCGCAGTCGATGCATGGTGACATTGCATGGCATCCGCATCCTATGAAAATAGTTCCCCAAAATCTATTTCTAATGACAATCGAACCTTTTCTTTTAAGCAGAAACCACCATAAACCCAATTTCTTTAGGCTAGATTGAAAAGTGTCATTTCCAGTATTCTCAAAAGTGCGTTGAAAATCAAACATGGCAGAGTTAAGATGACAATGACCGCACTTTTATTTTTGAATGATTGAATTTCAGAAAGTTGAGAGACTCTTTCCAGATCACACAATTTATAGGCATCTAACACAACTCGGGCTTTACAAGACTATGTTCCATCCAAGCGATGGTAACTTGATCAAAGAGTTTTTTCGGATTCATCGCATAGGTTTTCTTATTTTCGACGTTTCGGACCAAACTAGTGTGATCCATCATCAAGAAAATGTTTGTGAAAAATCAAGTATATTCTTTTTTCCTTCATTTTTCACAAACACTTTCCTAATGATGGACCACACTAGTTTGGTCCGAAACGTCGAAAATAAAAAAAACTATGTGATGAATCCGAAAGAACTTTCTGATCAAAACGATGGTCGCAAAAGTCTTAGAACAGAAATACTGACCCTGTACGGACAAGATACAGCTGATAAAATTCGACAATTTGAGCGGATGCATTTGCAGGTAATGAGAAGGAAATCTGATTTAACTTTTCTGAAAAGATGTAGGGATGCCGATGTTACGCCTATTTTTACCATAATTAATCATAGACTTCGCAATAAGAAAAACGACTGTATCTTTCACAAGGCCAGCATTTCATTACTCCGGAATGAAATTTAGAAAGCAAGGTTTAAATTAGACATTTTGTCACAACTTCTCGTTCTTCAAACTACTCTCGCAAATCTTATCCAACCATCTCTCTAGACACGAATAGATGCCTGCTCCTCCCTAAAAACTGTGAAATTTGAAGAAATCACGTAAACAAACAACGCAACAAGTTCACACGTCTAGAAAACGCGCAGAAACAGGTACGTACGAACAGTATACATGGATTGCCTCCCCACCCTAAAAAAAAGGACATTCTATGCCCACGCTCCACGATCGCAAGCCTTCACAACTGCAAAACATTAATAATCCTTCTATCAGCATAATAAACACTGCCCAAAAGAACAGTTTAAATAATATTATAAATAGTTTTATGATATATAATAAGAACATTAATATTGAAAATAATAACAACTTTAATCCTTAGAAATCCCCAAGCAATGATAACACAAACTACTATAATCACATGCGTGTAAACAAACGAATCATCTCTGGCGTGTGTTCAGTTGATAATAATGGTCGTAGTGACAGCCACATTGACCAAAACTATCCCCACGCGAACTCAGAAAAGAATGGTAATACCGACGCCATAAATAATAACCCTCACACCTCCATTACTCAGCTAATAATTCTGAATTCGAACCACAATGATAATAACCACAAACTTACACGCGATTTTGATAACAAACCAAAGAGTTTTGACACGCTGATAGAAAATTTTGATAAAATTTTTGATAAAAAACACAACAATGTTAGCTACAACAATCTTGATCACAGTAATATTGAACCCAGTTTTGTTATTAGCATTAATCCCCCCACCCCCATTATTCAAATAACCAATCCTGATATCACAAATACTAGGAATAATATTAACAACACCCATATAATGAACAATGTAAACAACCACAACGGTAAAAGCCAATGTAAAAACGAACCAAATAGTAATGATAATAAGATTAAAATAATAAGTCTACCCAACACCGACACGATCTGCAATAATACCGTGAACCCAAATCTCGTCCTTAATATCTCCAATAACGATAGTAAAC
>ML789763.1:104869-119102 GCA_009831015.1 Picea engelmannii | reverse complement strand
ATGGAGGTTGAAAATAATGATAGTCTTCCTTTTCTAGATGTCAGAGTCACAAAAAGACCTGATGGATCCTTATCCCATCAAGTTTATAGGAAGAAAACCCACACTGAACAATACCTTCATGCCGATTCCCATCATCACCCCTCCTAAAAACTAGGTGTTCTAAACACCTTGGCCACTAGAGCCTTCAGAATTTCTGATGATGACCACCTAGAGGAAGAGAAAAATCACCTCCTTAATGTTTTTAAAAATAATGGCTATAAAAAACATCAGGTAATGAAAGCTTTTCAAAATTCCACCAAAACACCTAGGAATAAAGAACAAACAAATAATGATGTGTCTAAGGTTTACTTACCCTACATACAAGGAACAACAGACAAACTTGCAAGGATTTTTGATGCAGGAGCATCGCCAGCAAATCAAGCGAGCCAGCGTGGAGTGGAAGACAGCTGGACAACGCCAGCACAAATTTTGAAAACGCCTTGATATTTGTTGCGCCAAACATTAATGTGTGAAATTAATGAAGCGCACTTTGTATATTGTAATGGACCTTGAGCAGATAGCTCTCGTCCTTCGGTAGATAGACGACATTTATTTTAGTTAATGTTGGTAGGTAGATTTTAATTGTATATTTGATAGCGTAGAGTCCAAGAGGGAAAACGGATATAGACACCCTCCTTTGTACATTGTAACATCATCAAGCATTCAGGAAGAGAAGAGCATGCAGAGAAGTGTATGAAGAACACCCATGTACAAACATTCAATTAATAGAAAGAGCTTGGATTCAATTTCATGGTTTGTGTTGTTTTCTCTGTGTATATGGTTTATGTGCTCATGAATGTTTGTTTTCTAGTTATGCATTTGCTTTATATACGCTGTGCATGTGATTTCATGGTTTAACCTGAAGTCTGAAAGGGAATGAGTTTCAATTGTTTCTCTATTTGAGCCAAGAGATTCTTGCAAGGTGTGCAGTTGAATTCATCCGCAAGGAGTGCGTTGATGAGGGCTCTATAGTTTAACTCTTGTTCTCATTCACCCAGAAGTGGAAGTGGGTTGTTGAAGCCATGCAAGGAGTGCACAGGCTAAGCTAAGTCTCAGAGTTGCGATTCTGAGCAAGGATATTGAAGACTGTTGCTGCAGGAGTGCGTAGAGTCGAACAACTTCAACCCTTCAACGTTGTTGAAGATTGGCTGCAAGAAGTGCGAGAAACAGATTTCTTGCCAAGGACTTAAGGTCGAAGCAAAGCTTAGGAGGGATAGGTCTTTAAAGTTGTTGAAGGACAACGGAGCTAAGTCACGCGAGCAGGCCAAAGGGAAGCATCGCAGGTTAGCAAGAGAGTAGGTGAACGAGTCTCAATAGGGAGGCACTTCGTCAAATTCCGTGTTATCTGCTCAAGCGTGAGAAGATTCGAAGCTCAGGAGGGACATAGTGTCGATCCCGAGTCATAGGGACCGTCAGAGCACACGTGACATCGCATATCGGCATATCGTGAGTTGAAGCACCAAGTTGTTGAAACGGGAGTGGCGATATCGTGATTCACGATATCCCGATAGGACCAGAACCGTTGATCGTGTGGGACGCGTGTCAAGGGATCCCCAAAGAGTGGGGTTCGGAGAGTCGGGGTCCGCGACAATAGAGAACGCTTGCATGTAGGATTCGTGATCCGTGATATCCCAACGGTGACGTGGCAGTGTGGGACCACGGGAGCTAGTGGAGCACAAGTGGCATCGTGTCGGGGATCGAGAAAAGATAAGTCCCGAGTCCATCAACATCAGGGCTCGCGATCCCGCGAGTTCCGAAATCCTGATAGAAGGATAGAAGGTGGAGAAGTCAAGTCCACACGGGTATCGGAGAATTGGCACATTGGGGTTCGGAGGTTGGAAATTCAAGTTGTTGATGTCGCGAGTGGCGATTTCCCGATAGGGAGAATTCCGATAGCAGGAGAGAAGTCAACGTTGACTCACATCGGGTTTCGGGGAATCGTGAAGCACGAAACACGTGACCTCAGGATTCGCGAAATCGCGAATTTCGATTTCCCGATCGTTAAGGGAGATCATTAAGGAGTTGCTGTGGGTGAAGAATTCTCGATAGTGAATTAGAGGAACATTCAAGTTCTTCGGGCCGAATAGAAAGAAGGTCCTGAGGAGGGCGATCGTGCTCCGAGGAGTGCGGTTGGCATCAGAGTGGTATCAAAGCAGGAATATCTTTGCTTTCTGTAGCAAAGAAGGAGAAGGTGTAAATACACCATGCCTCCCAGAAGAGAAAGGCAGTCACCTGATCCCGAGGATAGGGAGGTGCGAAGAAGAGGCAGGCCAGCAGGAAATCCATAAATGGAGAGGAAAATGAGAGATCTCCGAGCAAGGCTTGAGGAGATGGATACAGCTCAGAGACGCGGAGTTGGTGCAGGGGATCTTAGTGATTCCGAAGTTGAAGAGGATGATGGACATGAAGAAGAGGTCACAACAGAGGATGCATCAACCGAGCGGTTGATCAAAGCCATTTCCAGAATGGGTGCGAAATCCAAAATGGACATTCCAGTCTATGAAGGAAATCTGGATGCAGAGGAGCTGCTAGATTGGATTAGGGCTCTTGACACTTACTTCGATTATGAGGATATCGAAGAGGATAAGAAGGCCAAGCATGCTATCACCCGATTGAAAGGACATGCAGCATTATGGTGGGACGAGCTACAAGCAGACAGACGCTGCAAAGGCAAGTAGAAGATCAAAAGTTGGGATCGAATGATTGCGAAGATGAAGGCAAAGTTCATCCCAAGGGATTATCAAATCACATTGTTCAGGAGAATGCAGAACCTGAGACAGAAGTTGATGACGGTGAAAGAGTATACCAAAGAATTTTACAAGCTCAATATCAGAGCAGGTCATCGGGAGAGTGATGATGAGAAGGTTGCCAGATATCTGAATGGTATGAGATACGACATTCAGGATGAATTAAGCATGGTTACCATCAGAACGGTAGAATATGCTTATCAGATGGCGTTGAAAGCTGAGGAAAAGCTAAGCCGTAAGAAAGGACAGCGAGGGCGAGGCAGAAGTCATCCCAGAGGCAAGGTAGTTGCCCAGGAGAAATTTCCGAAGCCAAAAGAGGAATGGAAGAAACCTCAGGGTAGAGTAGAAAGGGGTGGTACCTCACAGAAAGGACCATACATTGAACAAAGAGGGTAGCATAATGAGCAGAAGGGAGATTATGCTGACGCAAATAGTTTTCCTCGTACCAAAGGCAGAGGAAGAGGTCAAGGAGGAGTAATCACATGTTTCACATGTGGGAAGAATGGGCACAGGTCATTTGAGTGTCCAGAGAAAAAGAAGGACATCGAAGAAGCTCATATCGCAGAAGCTCAGAGGCGTGATGCTGAGACTGAGGACGCTGAAGGTGGAAGATCGCTTGGGATGCATAGAGTCCTTTTAGCACCTAAGAAGGAGGTAGAAAGCCCAGTTCAAAGGACCAGACTGTTCAGAACATATTGCAAGACCAAGGACAGGGTATGCAAGGTTATTTTTTATAGTGGAAGCACAAACAATCTCGTTTCAACCGAGATGGTGGAAAAATTGGAGCTGGAGATGACTAATCATCCCAGTCCATATAGAGTTTCATGGCTATAGAAAGGACACCAGGTGAGTGTTACTAAACAGTGTTTGGTTGAATTCAAAATAGGAGGATACAATGATAAGATTCTGTGTGATGTTATTCCCATGGATGTATGTCATTTATTGCTGGGTAGACCATGGAAATATGACAGAAATGTGATTCATGATGGGAGGATGAACACATATACCCTATAGAAAAATGGGAGAACCCATATGCTGCTTTCGATAAAGGATAAAGAAGTGAAACCGGAAGTAAACAACATAATACTTCTCATGAGTGGGAAGGAACTTCTCACGGAGATGGAGAAGAAGGAAGATCCACAGTTCTTTGTGGTCAGGAAGCCGAGGATTGTTTTGACTAGAACAAGAGTGGATGATTTACCAGATGAAATTCAGGAACTGCTGGAAGAGTTCGCTGATATCATAGTGGACGAATTACCCCATTCGTTGCCACCAGTAAGAAGTGTGAGTCATCACATAGACCTCATACCAAGAACAAGTTTTCCGAATAAGGCCACGTACAGGTTGACGTCCCAGGAAAACGAGGAGGTTAAGAAACAGGTCCAAGATTTGATGGACAAAGGATTAGTCAGGGAAAGCTTGAGTCCATGTGTTGTTCCAATAGTACTCAGTCTGAAGAAAGACGGAGGCTGGAGGATGTGCACCGATTCAAGAGCGATTAACAAGATAACCATTAGATACAGGTTTCTATTGCCGAGGATGGATGATCTGATGGATTTCCTGAGTGGGGCAAATTATTTTTCAAAGATAGATTTGAAAAGCAGATATCACCAGATTCGCATGAGGAAAGGCGATGAGTGGAAGACAGCCTTCAAAACAAACGAAGGATTGTATGAGTGGCTAGTCATGTCGTTTGGTTTAACAAACACACCAAGTACCTTTATGAGGTTGATGAACGAAGTCCTGAGAGAGTTCATTGGGAAGTTCGTCATTGTGTATCTGGACGACATACTGATTTTCAGCAAAACGAAGGCTGGGCATTTGAAACCTTAGGCCATTGTGATGAGGAAGCTACAGCAGGAGAAGCTGTTGATAAACATGAAGAAGTGCTCATTCATGAAGACAGAGCTCATTTACTTGGGTTTTGTTATTTCGGTGAATGAATTGAAGATGGATCCAGATAAAGTAGAAGTGATTAAGAATTGGTCATCACCGAAAACTATTTTCGAGGTGAGAAGTTTTCATGGTTTGGCTAGTTTCTACCGAAAATTCATCAGGAATTTCAGTGGGATTAGCGCAGCAATGATGGATACAGTGAAGAAATAACATACGACTTTTCACTGGACAACAGAGGCTGAGAAGAGCTTCAATCTGTTGAAGCGAAAGATCACAGAGAAACCAGTGTTGGTGTTGCCGGATTTCCAGAAGACATTTCAGGTGAAATGTGATGCCAGTGGGTATGCCATAGGAGCGGTCTTGAGTCAGGAAGACAGGCCAGTTGCATACTTCAGCGAGAAGCTGGATGAAGCAAAGATGAAATACTCCACGTATGATAAAGAATTTTATACTATCATACAGGCACTAAAGAAGTGGAGGCATTACTTGATCCCGAAAGAATTTGTTTTGTACAGTGACAATCATGCATTACAGTTTGTGAGTCAACAAGAGAAATTGAATTAGAAGCATGCAAAATGGGTAGATTATATGAAGAATTTCACATTTGTGATCAAACACATTTCAGGTACTGCTAACAAAGTGGCTGATTCTTTGAGCAAGAAATGTTTGTTGCTGCAGGAGTTTCGAGTCAAAAATTTGGGTTTTGAAAATCTCAGGGACATGTACGCAGGAGATGCAGATTTTGCGGAAGCGTATGAAGCAGCTGAGAATCTAGTTCTCAGAGATCGAAGTCTGTGGATAGATTATATGATCCAGGAGGGGTTTTTGTTCAGAGGCAATCAACTGTGCATTCCAAATTGCTCCATGAGGGAGAACATGTTAAAAGAAAAGCACAGTGGAGGCTTGGCAGGACATTTTGGCCAAGACAAAACATTTGCGAAGCTGAGAGAATCATATTTTTGGCTGGGGATGCGCTCAGAGGTCAAGAGGTTTGTTGACAGATGTCGGATTTGTCAGCATTCAAAAAGGGAGAAAGCAGAATGTAGGTTTTTATCAGCCATTGCCCAAACCAAGAAGGCCATGGGAGGCAATAAGCATGGATTTTGTATTGGGTTTGCCGAGGACACAAAGAGATGTTGATTCCATCTTTGTAGTAGTGGACAGGTTTTCAAATATGGCACACTTCATTCCATGCCAGAAGACTAGTGATGCGACGCACATCGCAATTTTTTTTTCAAAGAGATTGTTAGAATTCATGGATTGCCGAAAAGCATTGTTTCAGACAGGGACACTAAATTCATAGGGAATTTTTGGAGGACGCTATGGAAGAAGCTAGGAACTAATTTGGCATTTAGTTCTGCCTATCATCCTCAGACGGATGGGAAAACAGAAGTAGTAAATAGAAGTCTGGGAGATTTGTTGAGGAGCCTAGTGACAGAGCACCACAGCAGTTGGGACAATGTGTTGCCATAGGCAGACTTTGCATACAACGATTCAGTGAACAAAAGCACAGGGAAAAGTCCATTCCAGGTTATATATGGGATGCAGCCGAGAGGAGTATCTGAATTGCGAGATTTAGAGTAGACTGTGACTAGCAGCGCTAGCACAGAGGAATCTGTTGAGGCAATGAAGGAACTTCACGGCAGAGTGAAGCAGCGACTGCAAGATTCAAATCAGGAGTACAAGCGCAGAGCAGATCAACATTGGAGACAACTTCAGTTTGAAGTTGGCGATCTAGTTCTGGCACATCTGAGGAAGGAAAGGTTCCCTAGGGGAACATACAACAAGCTCAAAATGAAGAAAATTGGACCATGCAAGGTCTTGAGAAAATTCGGGGAGAACGCTTATGAGATTGAGTTTCCGGATGGCATCAGGATATATCCAATATTCAATATCGCAGATTTATACCCATACAGGGCTGGAGAGGCAGAGACTGGAACTGAGGAACCAATGGTCCAGTGGCAGAAGCAGATGCCGAGTGCAGAAAAGCCGCAGATGGAGTGCATACTGGATAAGAGAATAGGTAAAAAGACCAGGAGGAAAGAATACTTCGAGTATCTGGTCAAATAAAAGAATCATCCAATGGAAGATGCCAGCTGGGAAAGCGAAGCAGTGATACAGAGGCATGGACAAACCATGTAGGAGCTCATGGACAGGAGCCCATGAAAATTTTCAAGCCAGGGAGTATGATGCAGGAGGATCGCCAACAAATCAAGCGAGCCAACGTGGAGCGGAAGATAGCTGGACAACGCCAGCACAAATTTTGAAAACGCCTTGATATTTGTTGTGCCAAACATTAATGTGTGAAATTAATGAAGCGCACTTTGTATATTGTAATGGACCTTGAGCGGATAGCTCTCGTCCTTAGGTAGATAGACGACATTTATTTTAGTTAATGCTGGTAGGTAGATTTTAATTGTAGATTTGATAGCGTAGAGTCCAAGAGGGAAAACGGATATAGACACCCTCCTTTGTACATTGTAACATCATCAAGCATTCAGGAAGAGAAGAGCATGCAGAGAAGTGTATGAAGAACACCCATGTACAAACATTGAATTAATAGAAAGAGCTTGGATTCAATTTCATGTTTTGTGTTGTTTTCTCTGTGTATACGGTTTATGTGCTCATGAATGTTTGTTTTCTAGTTATGCATTTACTTTATATATTCTATGCATGTGATTTCATGGTTTAACCTGAAGTCTGAAAGGGAATGAGTTACAATTGTTTCTCTATTTGAGCCAGGAGATTCCTGCAAGGTGTGCAGTTGAATTCATCCGCAAGGAGTGCGTTGATGAGGGCTCTGTAGTTTAACTCTTGTTCTCATTCACCCAGAAGTGGAAGTGGGTTGTTGAAGTCGTGAAAGGAGTGCGCAGGCTAAGCTAAGTCTCAGAGTTGCGATTCTGAGCAAGGATATTGAAGACTGCTGCTGTAGGAGTGCGCAGAGTCGAACAACTTCAACCCTTCAACGTTGTTGAATATTGGCCGCAAGAAGTGCGAGCAAGGGAGTTCTTGCCAAGGACTTACGGTCGAAGCAAAGCTCAGGAGGGATAGGTCTTTAAAGTTGTTGAAGGACAACGGAGCTAAGTCGCGTGAGCAGGCCAAAGGGAAGCATCGCAGGTTAGCAAGAGATCAGGTGAACGAGTCTCAATAGGGAGGCACTTCGTCAAATTTCATGTTATATGCGCAAGCATGAGAAGATTTGAAGCTCAGGAGGGACAGAGCGTTGATCCCGAGTCATAGGGACCGTCAGAGCCCACGTGACATCACATATCGGCATATTGCGAGTTGAAGCACCAAGTTGTTGAAACGGGAGTGGCGATATCGCGATCCTCGATATCCCGATAGGACCAGAACCATTGATCGTGTGGGACGCGTGTCAAGGGATCCCCAAAGAGCGGGGTTCGGAGAATCGGGGTCCGCGACGACAGAGAACGCTTGCATGTAGGATTCGCGATCCGCGATATCCCGACGGTGACATGGCAGTGTGGGACCACGGGAGCTAGTGGACCACAAGTGGCATCATGTCGGGGATCGGGAAAAGACAAGTCCCGAGTCCATCGAGATCAGGACTTGTGATCCCGCGAGTTCTGAAATCCCGATAGAAGGATAGAAGGTGGAGAAGTCAAGTCCACACGGGTATCGGAGAATTGACACATCGGGGTTCGGAGGCTGGAAATTCAAGTTGTTGATGTCGCGAGTGGCTATTTCCCGATAGTAGGAGAGAAGTCAACGTTGATTTGCATCGGGTTTCGAGGAATCATGAAGCACAAAACACGCGACCTCAGGATTCGCGAAATCGCGAATTTCGATTTCCCGATCGTTAAGGGAGATCATTAAGGAGTTGCTGTGGGTGAAGAATTCCCAACAGGGAATTAGAGGAACATTCAAGTTCTTTGGGCCGAAAATAAAGAAGGTCCTGAGGAGGGCGATCGTGCTCCGAGGAGTGCGATTGGCGTCAATTTTAAAGAAGAAAAACATTGGGGCAAATTTCAAATCCCTAAAGTCTATTAGGAATTCCCTTAGGTCAGTCAAAGACTTTGTTGATCCCATCGAACATAAAGGTGTCTATATGATCCCATGTTCATGTGGTAAACAATACATAGGAGAAACAGGTCGTTCCTTTAGAATTAGGATTCAAGAGCACGCCGCTAACATCAAGCACAATCGCACTCGTCCCTCAGCCCTTGCAGAACACTCAGATAAAACCAAACATCACATTTGTATTGAAGAAACCAAAATCCTTGCCAGGATAGATCACTATCACAATAGGAAATTCAGAGAAGCAATCGAAATTGAAAAACAACCTAATAATCTAAACAGAGATGATGGATGGAAAATTAGTCAAAATTGGATCCCTACCTTAGCCAATATGAATAGTTCTAAATATTAATTTATAAACATTGTTCAGTCGGCTCTTTTTAAATAAAAATTAATAAACAAACAAATAATTAATTATTAAAACAAAAAATTAATTAATTAAACAAACAATTATAATTTCTAAAAATTTTAATTATTGATTTCATTTTCAATAAGTCGGCTCCTTACAAAAACTTTTCAAGTATTTATATACCTGTTATATTTTTTTTTCCTTCATTTTTCACAAACGCTTTCCTGATGATGGACCACACTAGTTTGGTCCAAAACGTCGAAAATAAAAAAACCTATGTGATGAATCTGAAAGAACTCTCTGATCAAAACAATGGTCACAAAAGTCTTAGAATAGGATGGTAACTTGGACACATCATTTTTTTATTATAAGTTTAGGAAAATGATAATAGGAGCGATATTTCTCTTGGGCGGAAGACGTCCTCTCTATCCTCTATTTGTTATGCAAGAGGGGAACACTGTTTAGTTACGTTATGCGAGAGGGGAACATTATTTAGTTTACGGACAACCACCATATTGAATGTTGGGGAAACATTATTTATTTAATTTAGGGATCCTCACTGGATCGAAGTCAACATTGTTATAAAAACTAATTTTGTTACTAAAGGATAGGATTATTTAATTAAGAAAAAAACCCAATATTCTATGTTATTACATTTTTCATCATGTTTAATGGGACATTGGGTGCCAAATGGTTTCTTTTCAACATTTATGGACCTATATACTTCATTTCTTTGGGATGCCATACAATTCAAAGATATAGGGTTTGGGATTTCTTACTAGAATAAATACCAATTATACGGGTCAAATACTTATATAATCCAATGAATGGTTGTTCAATTATATGGTCTTACAAATTGATAATACTTATATGATTTAGATATAAGATGCAAGTGTTAGGTTGAATAGACTTTGTTAATCAAGAGCTTTTTCAATTTGTAGTGGAACATTTGTTGCATGTTACTATTGAAAGATGTTGATTAAAACATAGCATGATATTTTGTACTTTTCCCATCATTTAATATTTATTACTAAATTATTTCTACTTTCCATTTAGGTTTCTGTGGTGAGAAATATGTTCAGAATTTGCCGGAAGATCCACAGTGTTAATGACATCTTGTCGTCGACGTTTCGGTTCTTGATAACTTAAATAGGGACAATGGCCTAGAGATTAGTGATAGTTGGATCCCGCTCATTCGAGAAAGAAAACATTATTAAACCTTACACTCTTAACTCTAGTACTTACAACCTTCTTGACTTAACCTTATCTTCGAAACCGACCTTAAACCTTTTTCCTGTTAACTTTAATAACACTATTTTTTACCTTTTTACTTTTAAACTAACGTATCCTTAACCATTGGAAAATCAGACTCATTCTATTAC
This sequence comes from Picea engelmannii, assembly GCA_009831015.1. Taxonomy (NCBI): domain Eukaryota; kingdom Viridiplantae; phylum Streptophyta; class Pinopsida; order Pinales; family Pinaceae; genus Picea; species Picea engelmannii. Next base: position 108,651 of record ML789763.1, on the reverse strand, counting down.
CAACCTAAGTGACTCCTGCGTTTAATCTTTTACCACTCATATGATATTAATAAAACCTATAATTAACAAGAAGACTAAAAGGTATTAATGCCAACCTTCTTATTAACATTAACATTTATTAATATGATTAACACCCTAATTTTCTTGACTTATTCCTAATCTTCTAAACCGACCTTAAAAACCTAATAACCCCTTTAACTTAATACTATTAAACTAACGTAACCTTAACCAACATAATACCTAATACCAACCTAAATGGTTTGCATATAGTCTTCTACAGTGATATGATATTAATAAAACCTATTAACATCATTAATAGTATTAATGCCCCCTTTTATTAACATTAACTTATATTAAATTGATTAACACCCTCTTTCTTTTGAACTTAACCGACCCTAAACCTAATAACCCCTTGACTTACTTTATTAACATTATTATTATTACTTTTTACTATTAAACTAACGTAACCTTAATAATACCATTGAAAAATTAAACTAATTCTAATTCACCTTTGAGTCAACCCTAAAATTAGCCTTGTTTTGAACATAAAAATAATTTAGCATTAAAAATTTGAACCTAATTTTATTAACCTTATTTTAACCCATATTTAACACCATATACCATATAGTTAAATTTAGCCTTTCTGAACATATAATAATTTAATATTAATAATTTGAACCTAAAATTAGCTTATAATTTGTCAAACCAACTAAAGATTAATATTAATAACCCTAAATTCCTATAACCTAGGGTTTACATCATTATTAACTTAATATTTTATGAAATTCCTCAATACTAGGGTTTCATCATTAATTTAACCTTAATCTAGCCCCTAATCAACATAAAATTAATATTATTTTTACTAAAACCTCTGGTCAACCCTAATTTTCTCCTAAAAACGAGGGTTTCACTCAACCAAACGTAGTTCTTTCACCCGCCTCTTCACTATTTAATAAAGGCTCTTCTCTTACTATTTTTCTCAGACTTTTTTGTCCTGATGATGGATCCTGTTATGGATCCGAAACGTCGACGACAAGATGTCATTAACACTGTGGATCTTCCGGCAAATTCTGAACATATTTCTACTTTCATTTAATATTAATCATTAGTATTAAATTTTGGATGAGCAATACCAATTACACAAAAAAACAATATTTGTATTATACACTTGTATTCAATTACATCACATTTATATAGTTGATCTTAGATCCAACTTATTCTAAACATGTATATGGAAGTTGAGAGAATATCAACACTCTTGTCTCATACAAGAGGATCTCATACACCAAGAGAGTAAATTCCTTATATCACTCAAATATCAATTTCTTCTTCTTCAAATTGATAACTCTGCGCCTAAAAGATCAATTTCTTCTTCTTCAAATTGGTAACTCTGTGCCTACTATTCGATCAAGGAGCTCCCATCAATGTAATTAATTCCCAAATACTATGCTAGCTGCGCAGGGCTAGTGACTTTACGGGACCACGAAATGTGTTTATTTGTTGTTCCTCCGGGCCCAGAACAATTGAACTCGTTGTACGCTACTGTCTTGAGGATGAAAATCAATAATATTAGTTATTTGGAGATATGGCATTCTAATATTTTTATATATACTTTTGTTTCTGAGTCCCCCCACTCCACGGGCCATTCCATTCAGTCAATCCTTCTTGGAAGATAATGTCATCCATGTAAGTGTTAGCAAACACTACTATGGAGTAAGTCCCCCATGGTTTTCCCAGATAATTTTTTCCTTTGCCTGCCAACTTGCATTGCAAAAAGACAAAGCCTGTGTCTTCGGACGGAGAGAATCTCCTCTGAGCTGTAAATACGCCATAATACTTTATAGGGATGGAATGCAGTTCATAGCTCTGCCATCAACAAACCGAAAAGATTGTATTAATATTGAGGAGCGTCAAACTATGAAACAGAAAAACAATCAAAACACTGTTCATGATTTGTATTGGTTTACCTGATAAATAGATTTTCCATTGCCCCATATGAAGTCGATGACACCTTCAATGTAACAGTTTTGAAAGTAATGCTTCCCACTTTCATCTAACAGGGTGTCCTGATACCCTAGGAATCTGCTATTGTAAAACGCACAACGATCTCCCGAGATCCTTGTTAGAGATAATGCTTACAACTGTAGTAACTGTGAGTTTCTAGGTTAACTATGATTGTTGTAACTGTGAGTTTCAACTATGACTGTTGTAACTGTGAGTTTCTAAGTTTACTATCTTTAGCTAATCAGATCCACTTTCTTAGGATCTATATTGCTAGGAGTCAGTGATCTGCATGCTATATATGTAACCTCCATTTGTCTATTAAGGAATACAAACTATTCTTTGTGTGAATCTTGTGCAATGGATGCTCTCTCAATTTCTAAGTTGGTATCAAAGCAAGGACCGCCCTGACTCTCTCACGAGAGGGGTTGGAAGATGAGAGAAGAGTGATAAGTTGATTCCGCTATAGGAGTATATAAGGTTAGAGGGTTTGAATTTCTAAATTTTCTGTGTGTTTTGTGAGATTGTTGTGGGAGACTCTCCTTGTGAATAAAGGACCACTGCGTAGGAGAACTGACGAGGGTATCGGTATGCAGATATTCGTTGATCAAACTGTGAGAGGTTAGAAGCCTGTGCATTTGTTGATCAGTGACAGTTGCGTGGAAGAAAAGAGATCCAAATCTACTTTGGCGTTGACAACAGGGTTCGATTTTCTCTCTGTCGAAACTCTGATTCCCGCTGCAATGGGTGGACTTTATGTTCGTTAAGTGTTTGAGTTGGTTTGGTAGATTTGTTGTAGTGTTACATATAGTGTGATGTGATTTGTGTATGTTATATATATTATTATGTGTGGTGTGTGGTGAGTTTAATTTTTTTAGATAAGTGTTTATGTAAAAATAAGAACTTGTATCTTTATGCAAGCTGGTAGCCCCAGTTTCAAGTACAATGTTTTTATTGGAAGTCGCCTTGTGTAAAGGAATGTTGAAGACATTCAGTATCCAAATTGCTCTTCTATATACTGAAGGATAGCCGAAAGTAAAAAAATCCGACAGATGAAGGCAAGTTAATAGAATGCATCAATAATTGGCACCTTTTATCACGGAAGCCCCGATGAGCCGAGTTGTCAAATTGTCTAGTATACAAGTGCTACAATGATGGTAAGAAGCATTTTGACTTTAAATGCATCAGTGGGTAGCTCGAATGTGTGGAGAAGAAAGAGCAGAAACCGGGTGATTGCAGAGTGATTTTCAGTGCCGAGGAAGACCAGATCAGAAAGACAGATGAAAGTTTTAGTGTTGTAACCTTTTGTTATGTTTTGTAATTTGTGATTGTGATATTTGTAATGTAAGCATTAAGGGAGGGTGTTATAGATAATGCTTACAACTGTAGTAACTGTGAGTTTCTAGGTTAACTATGACTGTTGTAACTGTGAGTTTCAACTATGACTGTTGTAACTGTGAGTTTCTAAGTTTACTATTTTTAGCTAATCAGATCCACTTTCTTAGGATCTAGATTGCTAGGAGTCAGTGATTTGCATGCTATATATGTAACCTCCATTTATCTATTAAGGAATACAAACTATTCTTTGTGTGAATCTTGTGCAATGGTTGCTCTTTCGATTTCTAAGTATCCTCACTACCACAGCTTGATTGTCCGGGCTCGGATCACTAGGAATGTGGATTGTGTTAGATCGTCCGGGCTCTTAACATCATGAAAAGTGGATTGTGTGTTCGTTGAGTTGGTTGGAACTATAAAAGGAATGGAAAGGCAAGAAACATAAA
>ML789763.1:32558-43231 GCA_009831015.1 Picea engelmannii | reverse complement strand
GGGTAGGCACGCAGGAGAAAGGATCTGAGCCGTCAGATCTGGAGCAGATACCCGTCAACCATCAGATTGGATAGGGGTCGCACAAGGTTTACCTTCGTGGAAAGGAGGTGGAAAATCGTGACGAAGGGCGTAGCCATCAGAATAGCAGTCATCGGGAAATCAAGATTCTCGAGGACAAGAAGGTCAAGACACTTCAAGTCTCGAAATACCGGGAAGATCTGGACCGTCCGTTTGTGGAGATACGTGGCGGAGATCGAGAAATCGTCGACATATCAACTATTTGGAAATCAGAGTTTCTGAGGTCAAAAGAATTGGGACATCAAAAGTCTCTAAATCCTGGAGAAATCGGGACCATCCATTAGAGAAGGGATGCGTGGAAGAAATCAGAACCATCAGGAAAAGTCCCGAAAAGGAGGACTCCATTTGGAGTGTCGGGAGTCGGCAAATTGGGAGCTCTGTGAGCAAGAGGTCAGGGAAATCCATAGTGAAAACCCCGATACAATCAAAGTCGTCCATCTGTGGGACAGGTGGCAATCATTGGGAGTCATTGGCGTTTTGGCCATCGGGACTCACATAGGTAAGTGTCTTTGGTTTGGCATTTAGCAAATTCTGAGGCTTAATCCGGATAGTCTATCCATTTGGGACACGCATCGGAGATCTGAAGAAAGTCGGGGATCGGCATATCGGGGATTCCGTGGACGCGAAATCTTTGCATTTCGGAATTGCGAACCATGAAACCCTGAAATGGGGAAGGAGCCATAGTGGGGGCCAGCTGTCAGTGTATCGAAGAGTGGGAAGTGTCGTTTAAGGGGCTAGCTGTCAGCGTAGCGGAGAGTCGGGATTCGAGGAATTGGAAATCCCATGGGCACATGCATTTAGGCATTGGAAACCCCGAAACCCCGATGAGAGGTTTGACTACAGTCACGGGGTAGTGGTCAAGTGGACCAGGAGCTGAGCTAGGAGGGCTAGCTGAAGTTATAGCACATTGGGATTCGGAGAATCGCGAGTCCAGAAGACATGCACATTTTGGCATCGTAAGGTCTGAAATCCCGATAAGGGATAAGATTGTGGTCATGAGAGGAGGTCATATGAAACCAAAATACTAGCCCAAAGGGACTAGCGGAAGTTGGGGCACGTCGGGAATCGGAGGATCGCGGATCCAAAGGGCATATGCATTGCGGCATTAGAAAGCTCGAAACCCTGATGGAAGGATAGACGGAAAGGCTGCGGTCTTGTGAGGTGGTCATGTGGACCAGAGCCTAGCCAATGAGGGGCTAAGGTCGAAAGGAGCTGATCGGTGATTGGGGAATCGAGAGTACAAAAAATCTCGACAGCGGAAAGGAAGAAACCTCGAAACCTGAATTTTAGATCAGGGGAAGATCACGTTGAAGTGCGGGAAGGCCATGAGGGTGAACAGGACCTGTGGATCGTGTTTTTTTCACAAGGATTCCATTGGGATTCCAAAGAGATAATTTGGCTCAGCAGAAGGGGATTTTTGATCGATCCTGAGAGCAGGAGGTGTGTGTAGAGACCCTGCGGGGCGTGTGCGTGATACCTATACTGCGTCATTGTTTGTGGGACAAGGGACCTACTCCGCCTAGCGATTTGACTAGTAAAGTCTGTGGATTTATACAAACCCTAACTCCCTTTGGATTTGAACTTGTGACCTCTTAGGAGGAAACACATGTTCTTAACCCATATATTTATAGATATCAATTTTGAATATTATCATTTAAATACATATCTCTCCTATATCATATAATCACAATGTATGTATGTATAATGTGTGTAATGATTATCAATTATATAAAATATATGGAATCCTTGATGCTTTCCTAGAGTTGGTTATGGTTACAATAGGAAATTGTTAAACAAATAGTTGCATTGATTTCAACAATGATAAAATGTTTTTATAGGGTTTTTTAATAGGTGATTTTTTGTCAACTAGTGTTTATGAAGAATCCCTAGAATATTAGGGTTTGTTTCTTTTCACAGTTATGCATTTGGTGATGCCCTATGGCAAGGCATGCAGGGGGGCCTAAAATCCCTTCTCACAAATTAATTCTTAATATCTCTCTACAGGAGGCTCTGGTGCTGCCAATGGAATGATGATAGCCTCCAATAACTCAAGTATTGACCTTCTTTTGGATCATTAAAACAATGGTGATGAAATACCAATGTAATATTAGTCATAAACAACAAAAGTATTGATCAATAATTAGATCTTAGAACCAAAATGGGTCCAAGAAGGACTAAAAATCAAAGTGCTCATAATGGCTTCAAAATGGACGTGTACGTAGACCTCGTCGATACGAACCCAACACAACTTGAACGAGATAAAAAAAACAATGTATTCAAAATATATCATGGTCTGTTCGTTTCTCCAAACATGCAAAAAAATGTTGATTGTATAGTCCGTACAGTGTTGAAGTGGCAGATGATTGTACAAGTTGTATGGTCGTACAGATGATGTGGAAGGGTGCATTGGCGTTGACGTGGGAAAGGGAATATGTGGATGAGTCAGATCGTGACAAGTGGCACCATTGCAAGGGTGACACATGATAGGTACAATCAGCACATTGATAGGGAAAACATGTGGCAGACGTGGTCGAATCAGGCTCAGACACGTGGAATTTATTTGGAAAGTGGTAAGGTGCCACATGGCCATGTCATGGGCTACCATGTGGCACCCATTCATTGGTTAATGGTTTTGGAAAAAATTATGGAGGGTCCATGGGGGTCGAACCCATGAAATCGATGGGTGCCAAAGTCTTCACGAAGGTTGGGATACCAGCCTGCCTACACTGTGGATCTTACTCTTATACGCCATTGTTTGTATTTAAGTTTGTTTCTATATAGTTTTGGTGGAGGTTAGGGTTGGGGTTAGGCCCCCGTCCCCGACACAGTCCCATACAACTTCACCATATAACCATAGAACCAGACCTTATGTGTTGGCATGAATATTTGGATCTAGCCCCCGATTCTCACTACATTGCATATGACCTGGTGTAATGACCCCTTCGTTACGACTTCAAGCGAAGCCAAAGGTGCAATTTAAAAAAAAAAAAACAGGATGACAATAATGATTATAGCTAAAGAACACATCTGACGGCGAGAACCACGCTCGCAGAATAGGAAACAGACAACTATGATTCCATGCACTGGCACAAGAGAAACTGGATGAAACATGCATAAAACAACAAGGAGAAACGACTACCCACCCGACACAAATATGGTCACACCTACAAGCTAAGGGACAACATCCCCATCCCGACACAATGGCCTCGATGGCTGGTTAAGTAGAAGGTGCACAACCAAATGTATGAAGGCATTCAACCCATGCACCATTATCAAACTTACAATGATCAATAACACTCACACGAAAGGCATGGACTTTGGGCACATTATCAATTGCCTTTATCCAATAGGGTGCACCATGATTCCCTCATCAGGACTCATGACGTCCTCGGGTGATAGGTGTGGCAATAACCTAGCACTACTTAACCTATCTAGACCAAGGAATCCAGATGAAACCAACTCGCTAGGAGCTGAGTTACTGACAAGAGGATCTACACCCACACCCTAAGCAACAGATCAACAAGACGCAATATAACCCTAAAATTAAATTGCGCGAAGGATCGAAGGATTCTTGTTTCCTACAAGGCAACCTGTGGTGTATCGACAAGACCAATCACCCCTTCCAGCTTGACCTAAGGCGCGAGGTGCATAACTGCCAAATAACTAAGTGTTATTAAAGGTTTTAGTTGATGCATCTACTAAACTCTCGTTCATTAAGCTTGCGCAAGATAAAAGACTAGTACACCAATAAATCATGATGTCTAACACATCCTGTTATCTATTAAGAAAGATGTCTAGGGGTGAAGGAGTGAGCCTTTATCATGTTACTATTGTCATCAATGTTATCATAAATGTGGACTAAAATAGGCATTTAACCAAATCAAAAACACTTGTCAGCTATATACACTATTCATTAAAAAATAGGTGAACTACTTAACATTTTTAAAGGTGATGTATGTTGTGTATAAAAATCGACATTAATGTCTAAAATAACCAGCCTATATTTTAACTAGATTAACATAAATGACAAGGCTGTATAAATTATTAATGGAAACTTTATATACAAGTTATAATTGTTGTCCAAATTAAGTTCTCTGATAAATATGTTGGTCAACTATTGACATTCATAAAAACACATGAGGGGTATGTCTATACAAGGGAATAAGTCAATATGATCGTTGCCATTCACGTAATAAAATCGTTGTTATAAAATCAATATTTTTGTCCACGTCACAAATCGCTACCAAAAACCAATGCTACCTATTAACAATTCTCTACCCATTGTTATTAAACAATTACTGCCATACCTATTGTCAAATCAAAGATGTAAATATAATCCAGATATGTGATTCAGGAGGTGTCTCATTAAAGGAAAATGCAGACTTAAATCCAATTGTAGACATAACTAAATTTGGGCCATATGTACATGTAAAATCGCAGTTAAAGGGTGTAGATTGCAGTCAAATAATTGAGGCGCTATCTGATAGGAAATTGCTATCTAGTTGCAATTATAATACTCATTGTCTATCAAAAGTCCTTTCACAATAATACTATAATTTGTCGGTCATTCCCTGGTATACTCGTTGTCAATGAGTTGTATGGATTCACTTTACATTAACCTTAAATCAACTGGAAGGTAACAACCATAATTTAAATACAATTTTGTTTTCTACCAACGTTGTCTAAAATCAATTGACACATAATCCAGATCTGTCAATTTATTAAACGCAAACCAGATATAAGAAAAAAACCCCCCCTATATATGTGTTGAACGAAATCTAAATATGTGCTTAGAGTGTAGTCTATTTAATCGTTGTAAAATCACTAGTCAATATATATAGAAATTGAAAAGTGGAATCACAGTCAAGTATGAAATCACAGAGTGAAATTAGCCAGTTATAAGAAATAAAATTTGCAGATAAAAACATCAATGTTATTCATCAATCCAGATGTGGGTAAAACACATAATTTGTTAAGCGCAATGATCAAAACACAACAACCAAATGCTCTCACTCACAACATCAAACACAATAAATCCATTGATCAATCAATAAGGAGACTCTTTCAAGAACGATTTTATCCCCAGGAAGTTCGTGGGGTTACTGTTTACAAAAGTAAAGAGGCTTATGCCCATTAACACCAGAGGAGGTTCTGTAAAACAATGCACAGGGATTAACGTTGTATAGACTGTAAAAAATATGGCAATTTAATCAATGGCAGTCGCCATATTCAGGTAACTCGTGGTCCCAATATCCAATGTGTAGAGCTATTGCTAGCACAAGTATTGGTGAATACGTAGAGAAAGGAAAAGTTCAGGCTGGCAAAAAAGATAGGGAGACACAACCAATACAAATCGCAGCCAATGTATAGAGTTAAAAAAACGCAGTCAAGCTCGGGATAAAAACGTAGTCTTGTAATAAAAATTCGTTGTCAGCATTGATTTACAGTCACAGGATACACATAAATTTTCTATCAGTAGACATTAAACTCGCAGTGTGAACAACTTTAAATTTTCCCTGTGTGAAATTGCCACATAAATTCTGTGCGAAAAAATTTAAAAATTGCTCATGTATAAAAATCGATGACAATCAATGTAAATCGCAGTCACCAAGTAGATTGAATTCAAATGTAAAGGAAATTGCAGCAAAACAAAGGAGAATGAAATTGCATTCGATGTATTAAATAATAACGTGGATTCACCATCTAAAATCCCAGAGATGATACCAACAAGGTGTTGGGATTTATCAATAAAAACACAAAGATAATCAACAAGATCAAAGCCTATTTGATCAGAGATAAATCAACATAACACAAAGATAATCAACAAGCACAGAGATTATTCGATCATAGATAAATCAACATAACGCAGACATATCCCAACACAACTAGGCGCAAGGCAATCATTCATCCATAAAACAATCAATAGGGGTAGATGGTTGGGAAAAACATTCTTCGTTCATCATCCACACACAGAAAAACAAGGCATTAGGATCTATAGGTCTATTAACACCGAGGTGATGACCCTCGATCCAGCTCCTGGCTGACTACTCAAGCATGGACTGATGATCTAGGGATGAGGACGAAGTATAAAACACAAACTCTTCACAATAAATCAATAAAACCAACAAGACAGACAAAATATTCAAGGATCGATTGCTAAGGGAATCAATTCAAGCAACGAGCTTAAGGATATGGTGAATTTGTTTTCTCAATTAAAATGCTAAGTAAACCACTTTATTTACACAATTAAAAGTACAAAAATGAAGCGTAAGATCGATAGTAATCTACTGTGAAAAATAAAAGCATGTGTACCATAGCCCAAGGTGACCGCTCTGAGTCATTTTCCTACGCACTCCATGCAGCTCCCTCTTGTTGACCGATGAAACTTCACCGGTACCTCCCAACCAATGCTAGGGGTACTCTTCTTCCCCCTTAGCCCCCCAAGACGCAAACGGGCCATGCACACTAACTAATGAAAAACTAGCTCCCATAACGCCTCGCAAGGTCGAGCTACCACTCCTCACTGAGCTGGGTATCCCAACTCCCACAAAATACGTCAGTCAAGTCAAAAATTCAGCACGGTAACATTACCCATCAAGCTAGAGCTCCATCCTCCTCCTCCTCCCTCATTTATATAGAGTTTCTACGTCATTTATTTCCCAAATTCCCATTTAATTTAATTTTTGATAAGTTAATTTAGAAAAATCCTCCCCGTACATGTGTCATCCATCCCCTTTATTGCACTAGAAATTAATTTCATTAATTATTTAACTACTCCTATTTCCCTCACCAACCTAAAAGAATTCCTATAATCTCTCCTAGCTGTCCCCATATTCCCTTACACATTTTAATGACTTACCCCCTTACTAATTTACTAGTTGAGTTCAATTTAGAAAGTTCCTAAAGAAAAGATTCCTTGCTAAGTTAGTCATTCTTCCTTTTCCTTATGTTTCCCTTTCTCTTTATGTTTCCCCCTTTTTCCCTTAGTTTCCTAATTCTTTTAAATTTCCCTCTTTCCCTCTTTATCTAAAACTCAAATTAGTAAGTGTAGGATTTACCCTTTTCCCATTTTTCTTTTTAGTTAAAAATTTTAACTAGCATGAGTAGACAAAGAATCAATTCCCTTTTAAAATTTTAAATCCCTCAATAATTTGATTTTAATAATTTAATTGAGTTTCTTACCCCCTTTTTGTCACATGTTTAATGATGATTATTATTATTTTTATTTTTTACCACAAGTATCACTTTAGACATATATTTTAATATCCGAGGCTAGGCGACATTTTATTAGGGAAATTCTTTTTAAATATTTCTTATCACATTATTCGTTCTAAGGCCATATATGTTTAATCACTTATTAGTTAAAAACACGATGTTCCCTTCAAGACGCACTAGGTGCTCCAAGGGTGCCACTTGCCCCATTCTATTTCCCTTGTGCAGCGTGCCCTTCAGGACGCACTGCATGCTCCAAGGGTGCCACTCACCTCATTCTATTTCCCTTGCGCGATGTGCCCTTCAGGATGCACTATGTTCTCCAAGGGTGCCACTCGCCTCATCATGTTTTCCTTGTGCGACGTGCCCTTCAGGACGCACTACATGCTCCAAGGGTGCCACTCGCCTCTTAACTGACTTGGTAGACATCAAAAACCCCTAGAGTCAATAATCTGTAAGGTGATCCTGCAGGAGACTAAGGGCCTCTAAGGAATAAGGCCCCTGCCTTATTGCGTGCCCCTTAGAATCATTGTGAGCAACTGTTGCAGTCTTCCCTCACAACATTGTGGGTCTTCTCGAACTAGGTAATCGTTAACCTAAAGTTCGAGCCAAGGAAAAAGTGCTAGTAGGTTGTGACAGGGTTGTTGTCCACACCTCTCCCTCAACGTCTCTGGTAGTCGTGCATGACCCCTCTACTCCACATGTGAGTCTGGTTGGAAAGATATTGCTAGCTTGCATCACCAATGAATCATGTCAGAAATAAAATCTATAATCATAACATCTAATTAGATGTACATAGGTCATATATACAACAATCAAAACCCAATTGTCCACTCCCTGACTCAGTCTGGATTCCAAGGGTTTCATCTATGCCTCTACAACCTCTCGGTCCAAAATCCTTCAGACTCAGGAGAACCACATCAATAGCACATGTCTAAGTCAATACAGAAAAATAACATATAATCTCATCCATAATGCCACTTAATCATAATCAATGGCCGATAGTATAATAATCCGGATCACTTGCAAGAAAGTGTCCTCAAAGAATAAGTTCTCTCATCACGCGCAATAGTAGGATGTTACATGTAGTCTGTTCCTTCCATGTGAGTGTTGTTGATCATTGTAAGTTTGCTAATGGCACATCCTAAGCCTGATAGGGGAGTAAATTAGCTTCAGTTTTCCCATCAGTGCCTAGGTCTACTTTGTCATGACATTGACTTCTGACCCTAAGTCAAGGACCACATAATCTATATCATAATCTCCAATCTGAGCATTAAGTTGTAGTTCCTTATTTGTCCATCTCTTTCTGGATATTTGATGTACTTATTTATTCAGTAGAGAATATACCCTTCCTATCTCATACTATCTGATCAAATTTTGTAGTTCTTGTACAACTTTTTCATACTTAATAAGATTAATGCAAGTACATAAGAATTCCATAATCTTTCTTACCTCTTTTCCTTCTCCAGATGCAACTGACTAATCGAATGCCAAATGAATTACACATTCTCTCACTTCTGGTGGTGCCTTTGATGAAGAAGCTTGATCTCTTCCAAATTATCTTCTTACCTCTTCGAATGTCTGTTTTTATTTCCTTGGGTCAAACTCTTGTGTCTTCTCTACAACTCTTCTAACTCTTGATTCTTTTATAGTCTTACCTAGGGCCACTCTGTCTTCTCCTGTAAAAATGCCTCCTCTAGTGATAACAATGACTCTGGGATCCTCTCCGTGAGGTTCTGCTGAGATCAATTGTACTTGTGGGTTTCTTCCTCGTCTCTCCTGAAGTTTGGCTAACAACACAAGACAATATTCAATAACATGTTCAAATGAGTTGCAGTAGCTGAAAGTGGTACAAGGGTTTTGACAGTCCCTTGTCAATTTTCATGGCTATGCGCAGTTATAACAAATGATTTGATCTCGACCTCAACCCATGCCTCCTCCTCTTCCTCTTCCTCTGAATCCACCATGAGGGTTGAAGTTTTCTCTTCCATGAGAGTTAACATGTGTGGTATTTCCTTGCTTTTGTATTTCGCCTTGAATTCTATATGTGTCTCTTGACCTTTCAAGCAAGAGATCATAGTCCCTACAATCCTTCTCATCATGGCCCACAGATTTACAGAATGTGCAGTAAAGGTTGGTAGGTTTCTGGACATATTTTTTTATGTAATAACATTCTCCAGGGCGATGTCTATTTCTACATACCTCACACCAAGGTAGGATAAAAAATTTCAAAGGGCTTGACACTCCAAAGGCCAAGTATTTATTAAATATGGGACAATGTTCCTTCTCATTGCCTTCTAATTTTCATTTGATACACCAGATGTCTTCTCTTTTATATTTTCCCTTGTCCTTCTTCATATATTCTACCTGTAGAGACAATATAGTTAGCTGACTTGAAATTTGACTCATACCTGAGATGGATTCTCCCATAGGGGCTGATTCTAGTTTCATGGCGATCTCCAGTGCCTCAGCCTACAAAGCGATCTTCTGTTCCATCAGAGGAACTCTGATGTGTGGTAGGAGGGCAACAATGAACCATTCCTTGTTCTGCTCGTCTGGGATGTGAAAACTCAATCATCCTGTCAAGGTCTTAAACCTATTATCAAACTCCCAAATAGGTTCTGCTACTCTCTTTTTGATTTATTTCAGTTATGTAATGCATTGTGAATCCGACTTGGGTTTCTTGAATTCTGCACTCAATGCATTCTTGATCTCGTTTAGTGGTCTAGGCTATGCAATTCCTTGGACAAATTTCACATACCATCTCAGTCTGTGGTCTCTTAGGGTAGTACTAAACTAATTTCTCTTAACTGCTTCATCAATGACTTGCTTAATACTCCATACAGATTTGCATAAAACCCAATGTTGATCAAGATCTTCAGGTCCATCTCCTCTAAAGATTGGTAAACTCATTTCATCTACCATAGATATTCCTAGGTTTCTTGACTGAGTATGTACTGAACTCCTGGTAACAGTACTATGAGTGATCTGATAACTTTGACTACTCTGGTTACTTAACATTGCTAAAACAACATGAGGAGTAATAGTACTTACTTCAACAGTCTTCGTAGTTCCTAAAGTTTCTAACTCTTATCGATGAGGTTCTTCAGTCTTCTCTTCCTCTGCGCAAGCGGACTCTGAATGCTCTTCGTCTATTAGATCTTCCTCTTCTCCACTATATAAGCCCTCATCTTCGTAGTTCTTCTTAAATAGGTTCGCAAGAGGAACTTCTTTGAACGCTCTCTCACTGTGCGTGCGTCCAGCTTCTGTGTTGTTGTTGTTATCTGATTTCCATTAGATTTTCGATATGACCAACTATTGTATCTTCAAGATGTTCTTCTCGTGCAATAGAATTTTGATTTTCAACTTCAAAAAGTGTAAAA
>ML789763.1:3094-14367 GCA_009831015.1 Picea engelmannii | reverse complement strand
AGAAATTGAAATTTGATTTTAAACACATATATAAGAATCTAAATTCTACCCAATGATTAAAGTTGATATCTTAACTCATTCTTAATTCTTTACTAAATATGGTAAAAATATAGAAACAAAAATGTGAACATTACTTCTCAAACCCGGATGAATGTTTTCACATATTTTTAGAACATGTCCACGCAATTGGCCAAACTGATTCTGAAGGATTTGGAAGCGAATTGTATTATGGAGGTCACGAAGTATTTATGGATGAGGGCCTTTCCAATTATTTACTCGCAATGTTGTTAACATACAATCATTGTGACCATTGATTGGGTCTCCCTGTTACGAAAGTTGTGTTTTGATAATCCATTCGTTCTTTGATCTCTGGAAACTGTTACATTGAAGGTGCCATTGAGTTCATATGCGGAAATACTTTGAACTTCCTAAGTTGTCATGTTTCTTTAATAAGATGTCATGTTTACACTCTACAACCAATAATTTAAGGGCCTATATTTTTGGGGTGCCCCTACCTCATGAGCATTGAGGGACAAAATAATCCTCAAGTCAGGGATTTCCCTTCTCAAAGATCCCTTAATATGGTAGACTATTTATCGATTTGTATTTCCTTTAATGGTTATTGTTGGGCTATGGAAAAATGATATTTTATCTCTACCTAATTTTTCATCCCCTTCTCCAGCACTAGAACCCATACATGAGAGGCTTCCTTCCCTTTATTAGTCCCTTCCCTTAGGGATGGAGGGACTATAGTAAATGGTTCAGAATTCTTCTATTAGTTTTACACAAAAACCAATGCACCAAGAGGCATTTTAATCAAAGTTTCGAGTACTTTATATGATTTCCCATATCAAATTTGATTTTTTATCCAAACTTTCCACATTGAGGTCTTATTTGGCCTCTTCCTGAGGCACAAGGAGATGATATGCAAAGTATTTGGTTTGAAACTTGGTAAATGATGACTAAGTTAAGGCATGCATTATTTGAGGTGAACTAATGCTATCTAGAGTTATAGCATTAGTTTATTAACATTTGATGTTTTCGCTAGTCACTATAATGTTTCTGCTAGTCACTTGCCACCTTTGTTCTTGAGTAGAATTACCTGTCACACCATGCAATACTTGTCACTGGAGACATGAGTCCTCATGAATAATGGGCTAATAAGGCCAACAAGTAAGTTAAAAAACTCCAAGAAACCTGAATGCGGGAAGGCTATACTGAGCACCAAAAAAAGGAATAGATCCAAATGACCCAAGATTGGGAAGCGCGATGCCAGCAGGAAAAATCACACTAGCATCAAAAGTCTCACATCCAATGGATAACTGAGGGAGAGTGGAACACCAAGTTTTTCCATAGAACAACCATGGCCAGAAGATACCACAACAAAATCCTGAAGATCGAGGACCATGATGGAATCAAGCGCAAGTCACATCAAGAGATTGAAACCGATCTAGTCAAATACTTCCACGGGATAGCCCAAGAACCTCACCAAGATAGATCGGAGTCCATTCAAAGGATAAGCTAGCATATTCAATTCCTAGTCGCAGAGGAACAAAACATCTCCGTAAACAAACCTATTACCATGGAAGAAGTTGACCATGCTCTACAGGAAATGCCCAATGTGAAAGCACCAGGTCCAGATGGCTTCATAGTGGAGTTCTTCAAAGCCTTCTGGGAAAATGTCAAACATGATGTTTATAATGTACTATAAGACTCTATAAGGTCCACTTCCATCCTTAAAGCACTAAACTCCACAATGATCACACTAATACTTGAAGAAAATGAAGCAAAAACCTCTGATCGACACAAACCTATAGTGCTATGAAATGTGGTTTACAAGATAATCGCCAAAGTCATAGAAAATAGAATGAAACCCCTCCTTCCTTCACTGATCTCCCAAGAACATCCAGGCTTTGTGGAAGGAAGACAAATAATGGACAACACCATCCAAGCCCATGAGATCATTCACACCTTGAAGCTTCAGACGACGGGGGGAATGATAATACAACTGGACCTAGCAAAAGATTATGATAAAATTAGCTGGCACTATATGATCAAGACTTTGGAAGCCTTTGGTTTTTCCTAGCACTGGATCGACTGGATCGTCAGTATCGTGTACACAATAATCTACTCACTACTAATCAATGGAGCCCTATCCAAAACTTTATGTCCCATGAGAGGTATCAGACAAGGAGACCTGTTGTCCCCCTTCCTGTTCATTCTCATGATGGAAGGCCTCAGCCGGAGCATAAAGAGTGCAACCACAACTGGGGAGATAACATGTCTCAAACCCTTCTAAAACCGCCCTACTTCAACACACCAAAATATTGTGGATGATACCTTACTTCATGGCATACCCATGGTCAAGGAAGCTAAAGCCTACAAACGAATCCTAGAAGATTTTCGGGAAGCCTCGGGTGCTAATATCAACCACTCAAAGTTGATGATCTTCTTCTTCAATACCAATCCAGCTATCCAAAGGAATTTGACCAAAATTCTAGGATTTGAATGAAAAACACTCCCATACAAATATTTGAGGGTTCCATTGATAGAAAAAGTGTACAAAATGTCAACTTGGGAAGGTGTAATAAACAGGTTACAAGAGCAGCTAAAAAATTGGATGTATAGATCCCTCTATCTAGAAGGTAGACTGATCCTAGCCAAGTCTGTTTTACAAGAAATACCAACCTTTGTGATGTCCATCTTCCCCACTCCACAAGGATCCTACAGAAAATAAGAGCCATCCAGAGGGACTTCCTATGGCAAGGTGCGGAAATAAATAAAAAATGGGCTGGAGTGGCTTGGGAGAAAGTCTGTAGGCCAAAAAGAAAAGGAGGCCTAGGGCTAGAAGACCCAGAAATGACCAATAACACATATGGGGCAAAACTCTGGTGGCACTGGGTCAAAGAAAGTACTACACCTTGGATAAACCTATGGAAGGAAAAATATGCCCCAGGAATTCGTGATCAAGACAAAATTTGCTTCAGAGGAACCATGGAAGGGTCAGCTATATGGAACCTAGCTTGGCGCAACAAAGCCTAGATTCAGAAACAAAACTTCTGGGATATCGGGAATGGAAGAACAACCAAATTTTGGGATGAAGCTTGGCAATAGGAACTGAGGATGGAGAACCCGGACAAAGGGATACTCTAACAAGAGTTAATCATGCAAGGTAAAATCAATGTCTACCAATACTGGAAACAAGAAACGGACCGCAACAAATGGAGTATCTGGGACAAGATTGTTCAACAGAACAATGATACGCATGCAACAATAGTAAAAGAGGTGGTGGAGGAACTGGGAAGATAGAAAATAATAGTCATGGAAGGAGAGGACCAGTTGAGGTGGGGAAAAAAGGACAGAGGGGAATTCAACCTAAAAGAAGTCTGACACTATATGGTGAACCTAGATGAAGAAGACCTAGTGCAACACTGGGATAAGCTTTGGAACAACCCCCAATGGAAAAAAATAAAAATTCTCCAATGGATAATACTACACAACCACATTCTAACTTGGGATAACCTAAGGAAAAGGGGAATCACAGGTCCATCAAGATGTCATCTTTGTCAAGCCCATGAAGAAACAACAAACCACCTCCTCGACAAATGCGCCTACACTGTAGAACTTTGGGACTGGGCGGCAAGTATCTTCCACCAGTCCGATAGGATATGAGGTAACATTTCCACAACCATGAATCTATGGAAGGAGAACTACAACGAGAAAGAAGAGGTGAACCTTTGTTGGATTCTCACCCCAGGAATGATCATATGTTCGATATGGAAGGAAAGGAACCGGTGCATTTTTATAAACCAAAGTCGGCTCGAAGGGAAGATCAAGGAAACAATAATCTCCATGATACAAGAGACGGTGTAGAGTCACAAATTCGAGGTAGGTAGAGCGCAACACACTGATCAGGATTCCCGAGTCCTAGAGATATTCCACCTAAACGGTGGACGCAACCCCAATTAGTGTAGACGGTCACCGCAACTCCAAGTAGGTGAGAACAGTTGGAAACCACTGCCTTTAGGCTCCCTAAAGTTGAATTTCGACGAGGCAGCGAATAGCAACCCAGGGAGAACAGATTTTGGAGTAGTAATCATGGACAGTAAAGGAAACATTATCTGGCTCTATGCTGGAATTATGGGCAACTGAACCAACAACGCCATGAAATTCGGATCCCTGGAGAGTAGCCTAGAGATTCTAAGTCAGGAGGGGATGAAAAATGCCATAGTGGAAGGAGATTTCACGCTGGTTATCAACATAGTAAGAAAAATCCAAAACGGTACAAGAATGGGAAAAATCTAGAGGTAGTGGCGATTGTCCCACCTACTGCAAAAAATCCAACAACACTTGTGGACATGGATCACTGTGGAATTGTGTTGGGTTTGGAGATCAACAAATGGACTAACAGATAGAATAACAAATGAGGGGGTCAATAACGAAGGTCCAGAACAGGACACAATCTAGAGCAACATCCCATAAGGTCAATTCCAAGCAGATTGCACCCAACTTCTGGAAAAAGACTCGAACAACAGTAGTAGTACAAAATATCACGACAAGAATGGAGGTGCAATAGGCATTGAAGGGCATGTAGGTTCCAGGCAGAATTCGATTTCCCACTAATCAAACGAGGCTACAAATGCAGACATAGATCCCACATCAGGCGAAAGCACGACACCATGGTCCCATCAATAGAAAGAAGTATAGAGATTACCCGTGGGAAAGAAAAATAGATAACTCATAGGAGGCAAAAGATGATGGATGAAAGGGTTCACCAGGGCGAAGTCTGGGCACACCTCACTCAAGTACCGTTATGGGATGGGGAAATGAATGGTGTACAATGCGCAAGGAAAAGCATTGGCACAGGGATTATGACAAGGTCATCAAATTCACATGCTCTGGAACAGAGGATATTGACCATAAGGGAAACCTTGATGAACATGCCATGATTGCAAGGACGAGACCATAGCCGAGTTGGCTCCATAAAAGAAGGTATAACAAAAAGAACCACGGACTAGATCAAAGCAATTACAGGGGCCATCTTACATACCATAAATAGGTGAAGCGCAACAGGGGAAGAACCCAACGTAAAAAATACCACCTACAAGGGAAGATGGTATGCATGAAGAAAACCAATAGTAAGACAGCCCCCCTGGGGACTGAACCTCCGCAGAACTACTAGAGGATGATAAGAATCAAACATGCAGCTAGGGAAGAAAAGAGTACCTTCCTCAAGAAGGTAGACATAAAGGGGAAGACGATCATCAAAATATGGGGGAGAGAAATCAACAATGCTCTCAGTGAAAAATACTTGACAAAATAACTCAGGAAACGGGAGGGATAAGGGACCTTGGATCCACATAGCCCAAGACAACTCTCTACCACAGGACGGTGGAGGAAGCATGGAGAACAAAAATGTTGATAGGTAAGATGTGTGCAGACTGGAGGGAGACCAATAGGATAGAAACCAAAGATAAGAAGAAGCTTCTTACAGGCATTCTGAGCTGCCTCAGCAACCTGGAGGTGGGGGAAAAAATACTTGCGGAGGACCAGAGAAGACAGTAGGAAAAACTAGAGTGGATGGCAGGGCAATTCCAGCTCTATTTATGCTATGTCCACCATATAGACATTACTCCAGGCGACAGAAATGGAACCCTAGCGTGCATCAGAAAGATACGCCTGGTGGAGCAAAGGGAGGAGAACGAGACAAGGCAGGAAGGAGATGAAGAGCACCCCATCAACCTGGACTAGCACAGGACGAGCCCTAGTCAAGTCTCTCAGTGTAGGAGCTAATCCCACTATGCTTATGCTTTCTCTATTTTTGTTATGCTAGCATTTTTTAAAATGGATTACAGAGGTTTGGTTCTGTTTCCCATGGTGGTGACCCAGGCCTACCTTGCTATATTAGACATTGCATCCCTGGGACCCCAGATCTGGTTTCCGTTCTGGCAGATCTTGAGAGTCCCTGCATCTTTTTTGTACCATAATTTTCTACAGTAATATAGATTCTCACACTCATTTACCAAAAAAAAAGACTTGGTAAATGATGACTAAGTTAAGGCATGCATTCTTTGAGGTGAACTAATGCTATCTAGAGTGATAACATTAGTTCATTAACATTTAATGTTTTCGCTAGTAACTATAATGTTTCCGCTAGTCACTTGTTGCCTTTGTTCTTGAGTAGAATTACTTGTCACACCATGCAATACCTATCACACTATACCATGCAATACCTATCACTGGAGACACAAGTTCTCATGAATAATGAGCTGATAAGGCCAATAAGTAAGTATGAATCCCTTAAAAAAAACATGGTTACTTGGAGCTGTAGCTTGACCGACTCATTTGCAGAATGGTGGGTGGTAACCAACAGGTAGCCATCCCAACCTGATCAGAAGAAGGTGGTACCTCCTAAGCAAGGGAATCTAGCTTAGAGCATCACCTGACCAGTTGATCTAGGACTAGCGACTCGATCCCTTCCATCCATCCTATCATTCAGTGTGGAGCAGGTAGTAACCATGATGCACCCAGGTTCACGTTCTCGTGTTGTTTGAACTATTGTATTTTCTATGGTTTGTTAAATAAGGATGGTTGTGAAGTATTACCTGAATGGACACACAATGTGAGAGGTGCATTCCTGCACTTGCAAACAACAATACCTGACCTTGTTGTAGATCCACCCTTTGCACAGTATGGGCACCTAAAGGATATCATGCAAACTCTAGTCTTCTCTCCATTGAAGATTCGAACCTGAGGCTCGCAGTCCTCCATCCAACCACCACAAGCAGTCCTCCTGGGAAAACATACATAGAATAGCCTATGCGGAAGGAAAGGGATGCTTACACTTGCATAATTCAGGAGGAATTCCCCCATGAAATTCCTCCATCTTGACCCCGAGGGTGCCACGCATCCAGGGGATTTCAGAATTTATAGCGCAATAGAGATAGTTGAGGAGCACATGACGGAGGAGAGGTTGAATATGGCGAAGAACAAGGAAGGATCACAAGAGGATTCAGGCGAGGTAGTCAGTGATGGTTTGGAGGTGCGGAGTGGTTCAATCATGGTGCCACCACCTATTACGATTATCCTGGATCGTTGTCAAGAACCGCCACCATTTTTCCACCCAGAGCAGCTTGCGCTTATGTTCAATCTTGGAAGCCATATGGTAGATCAAATTCACTGCGACATCCTCCTGCACCAACACATCGATATGTTGTACGAAGCATACTCAAATATACCAGCAGGCGAGAAATGTCTGACTTGCGCCAAGCCTTTTGTGCTCTAGCCTCGGAATGGCCCTCTTAGTGGAAACCCAAGTGATGCAACCTTCGATGCAAATGAGTAACACTGTGGCTCATATTTTAGTTTGAATCCTTGCGTTGCTACAACGCAATTTCAATTTCATACTTAAGCCCTTGTTTAATTTTCAGTTTAATGTTTAGTTTAATTTCCATGGCTGCTCTAAACAATGTTGCACAGACATAGGTTCACCACTTGCCCTAGTTTTCGTTTGGCAGCGCAGATAGTGAACCGCCAATTTTGATATTGACATCACACTTCGCCAACTATGTTCTTTTTTGTATTGGAAAAGTTTTAGTAGGATCTACCCTATCTTTTTACTCAAAAAAAAATTAAATAATTAAATTTAAAAAATTAAATAATTGAGTTAAAAAATGATAATAGATCGAAACTATTTTCATTGTAATAGAATCTTAAATTTAATTAATTAAAAATAAACAAATTTAATAGCTTTTTCTTTTTCATAATCACATAGGTTATAAAAAAGTAAATACTTAAATTTTTAATCTTAAGTAACTTCATTTAAAAAACAGTTATAATTGATTCTATTCACAAAATGTGAATTCTGATTTTAAATATAGATATGAGCATATAAATTATAACTAAAGATTAAAATACATCTCTTAACCAATTCAAGTGATAATAAAAATATATATCTTAACCAATTCTTTGCTAAATTTTATTAACAAAAATTGAAATTTGATTTTAAACATATATATAAGAATTTAAATTTATCTAAATTCTATCCAATGATTAAAGTTGATATCTTAACTCATTCTTAATTCTTTACTAAATATGATTAAAGTTGATATCTTAACTCTATGATAAAAATATAGAAACGAAAACGTGAACATTATTTCTCAATCCCGGATGAATGTTTTCACATATATTTTTAGAACATGTCCATGCAATTGGCCAAACTGATTCCGAAGGATTTGGAAGGGAATTGTAATATGGATGTCACAAAGTATTTATGGATGAGGGCCTTTGCAATTATTTACTCGCAATGTTGTTAACATACAATCATTGCGACCATTGATCGGGTCTCCGTGTTAGGAAAGTTGTGTTCTGATAATCCATTCATTTTGTTAAGAACGCCACAACACAGGTTTTTCATTATATCAAATATGTTATCAAAATGTCAAAAATGATCGAAAAGGAGTATGCATGCATATTATGATTGTTGAAAACTCTCTAATCTCAGTTCTTTATCTTACCCTAATGACATACCGTTAGAGGACAATTGTGCAATATGCAATATATATACATTATTGATGTACACATTAATTGTATTGGATTTGTCCCTTTTCCTCCCTTCTTCCTTGTCTTCTTGATCTTGTTGTTAGTTATTTACTTTCTTACCTATATTCTTAACCATGCTTTGAGAGCATGATAATGATCTTATGAGACTGATATTTTATGAGAGCACTATAGTTCTTAGTGCTTGGTAATACCATGGTATTTTTTCCATGGTAAATGATGAAGAAGTAGATGATGAAAGTGGAGTAGAATTCTGTGTTATTTGTCTTCTCTATTTTGATAGTTATTTTACCTTCTTGATTATTTTCTTCATGTCACAACTTGAACTTGAAATAATGTTGTTGGCTTATTCTATTGATGAATTTTGTGGATGCGAAGTAGAAGGGTGTATTTGAAAGAAGAAGAACACTTCTCAATCCTGAACTCTCGTTCTGGTAATTTAAGCGAAGAATTATCAAAGTAGAGACAAGACAAGAAAAGAGACACGATCAAATTATCAAAGTAGAGACATGACAAGAAAGGTGACGTGATCAATTTTCTTGTTGTTTGAAAATGTATAAAGGAAGAACGATCTATATCATAGCCTCAATTAAAGATGAAGCGCTCAAGCTATTTTTTTATTTCAGTATTGGATGAAAATGAGAGATGAGATAAGCAATGTGCATTTGTATTTTGTGTTTAATATTTGTTGGAGTGATTGTTTTGGTTTGGATACATTTAAAAATAATTGTACAAACCACATAGATAGATCATAGAAACATTTGTTATGCTAACTATCTATAGTGTGTGCCTCATATGCATTTTTTTGTTTATTGTATGGTGCATACTAGAATTCAAACCTATGATTTAAAGCATGGGGATTTAAGGTTTGCAAATGCTGCCGTAAAGGAATGAACCCAACCTGAAATAGTCATTTGAACACAGATATCTCACAACATGCGTGTATTTCCATTCAAGAGGGTCGGTTGCTTCTTGGTTCTTTGAACATTTGGTCCATAATACACCCACTAGAATGAAAAGACTTCACCCTTCATGCCACAAATATTCCATGAACAAGAGAAGGAGGAAGACGAGGAGATTCCTTGTTGTGTGAGGAAAGAAAGTTGTCAGTCGTGGAGAAGATGATGTGCTAAGCAAGAGTAAGACATACAACAAGTTGTTGTAGAAATTTGGCATTGTGTGTGCATTGCAAAGAATGAGAGCAATGCTTGAGCTTGTGGAAGAATGATCATGGCCCATTGCCTTGGATTGCTGAGAAAAATTGACATTGTGATGTAGGAGCATCATCATCAATGCGCGAGTGGATGACAACTCAACACCCTAGCACACATTTTGAAGTTTTTTTTAAAGTTGAAAGATGGCATGTCACGTAATATCTTGAAAAGATTGTAATTAAATAACATCTTAAATGTTTAGGATATGAATGATCTCATGAGATCGATGGAGATCATATTTTATTTAATGTAGTAAATTGCAATACAGATCTGGAGCCTTCACTCTTATCTCTTTGTCTTGAACATTTATTGTAATAAGCCTTAGTAGTTGAAAACTTTTAATTTGATAAGATAGCACTAAGCTAGTCAGAAAGAAAAGTTCTATGAGCTCGTTTTGTATAAATAAATGTATTGTTGCCTAAATGAAGTTGTTGAAGAGTATTGTAGCTAAGATTATTATTGCTGAAAGATATTTGAAGCTGAGAATTGTTGTTGTTGTTAAGAGTTATTGAGAGTTGTTGAAGAGCATTGTATGAGCCCATGTACATATCATTTGAATGAATATAACATAGAAACATAGATCCACATGTTTGTGTTGTTGTTATTGTGTCTATCTGAATGAATGAATGGTAGGCTTTATGTTAAATTACAATTCTCTATTATTACTTGTTCTCATGTTATGAATGCATTTACACGGTTGAATGTATGAATCTATGAGGATTAGATAAGTTTCAATTGTTTCTCTTCTACTAGAAAGTGAAAGGAGTGCATAGTGCCCACAAGGTTTGCGTTGACAGAGTCTCTTTCGACTCATAATATTAGGAAATATAACGTGAAGCTTTTGTTTGCAAGGAGTGCATAAGTGTCTGCAAGGTGTGCATTGATAGAGTCTATTTTGACTCAGAAGCTCAGGAGGGATAGCTTGAAAGTGTGTGTAGGCAGAAATGAACTCAGAGTCATATTGTTTAGGAGGAACAATTGAGCCCTATAAGAATTGTTGCAAGGAGAGCACAATCACCCATCAAGAAAACACTTCCAGGCACAAAAAATTTCCACACCTTCTAACTTGTCAACAAGCTTGGTTCTTGTAGACATCTTGACCTAGAGCTAAGAAAATGACTAAAAAATGAAAGTGCTCAGAATTGAAATTAAACTTACCAAGATATGTGCTAAGTTGAGGCAAGTTTGTTGGAGCTAATTGTTTTTTAAATATCCAAGTTTTACCCCCTGAAACTGGTTTTGGTTTCCTCGTTTTTTTGTTTTCTCGGACCATTCAAAACTATGATTTGAATTTTCGTAGAATCTAGCCACTGAAAAAGTTTGCTCAAGCTGCCAAAATATGTGCTAGGGAAAGGCACACTTCCCAAGGTGGTATTTGGTAAAAAAATCCTCTTCAGTAAGAATCCTGGATTTTATTGTATGGTAACAAAAACGTCAAGATACCAAGTGAAAGATGCTCTATTAAGTCAAGCTCAGATACCATGTTAAGTTTTTACTATT
>ML789762.1:266979-278204 GCA_009831015.1 Picea engelmannii | reverse complement strand
GTCAATAAAGAAACAATGGTCGAATTAGTTTATCTAGGAAAGTCATTAGAGGTTAAAACCCAGTGCCTGGAGAATATACATATAGTTATTAAACCATGGAATCCTTAGAATGTGGAGAATATACATATAGCGAAGAAACACAATTCTTACCTACAAAATCGTAATAGGGAGTTGCGCACACAAATCATGGAATTAAAAAAGGAGACACATTGCAATCAGAAATTACAACCAAAAAATAAAGATCTCGTGAATAAATTTGACAAAAGCTTACTAGAAAGAGATGGAGAGATTTCCCACCTAAAAGATTATAATAAAAAATTACCTGCACAAATCAATAAGTCAAAGGATACAATAAATTTGATTAGTTGAACAAAGATCCTGAATAGAAATTATCAGAAGAAAATGAAGAAAGTTCTTGCCTAAGGAACCTTATTTAGAGGTTTCTTGAACAAATCAAAAGGTGAAAAGACGAGAAGTCAAAGAACAAAAATCCTAGAAATAAATTTGTCAAGTCAGGAAATGATGAGGAACTTTCTCACCTAAGGAATCATAATCTAAGTTTGCTTGTGGAAATCAAGAAGTAGAAGGATGAAAAGAAAGTACAACAAAACAAGATCAACTTGTTGACAAAGAATCACTAGTCGACAAAGAAACAATGATCGACCTAGTTTAATTAGGAAAGTCATTAGAGATAAGTTGCAAGAAACGCCCCCGCCGGTTTCCTGCCCCAAAACGGTATGAAACTCCGAAACTGGTACGGTACAGCCAGGAAACGTCGTCGGCCGTACCATACGACATTTCCTGATTTGGAAATGCCATACGGTACGACTGACGACGTTTCCTGGCCGTACAGGCCCGTACGACCGACGTTTCGGGCGTCTTTGAGGCAAAATAAGAAAAAAAAGGGAGGCCATGGGGCCCCCAAACAGTCAAATATTTTTTTTTTTGCATTTTCTATGTTTTTCTTGCATCATTATTGCATTTTTTTATTGCATCATTATGTTTTTCTTGCAATATAATGTCTTATTTTAAACAAAACTATATATACATATATATATATATATATATTTTAATTTTTTTATATACGGCGTTTCCTCAGACGTTTCCTTTTTTTCCTTTTTTTTGGGGCCTGTTTCGTACTGTCCCAGTTTCGGAAACTTGGAAACGTTTCCCCGTTTCGTGCAACTTAGCATTAGAGGTTAAAACCCAGTGCATGGAGAAAGGAGCCAATACAAATCCAATAGATATCATAAGTTAGAATGACATGTTGGAATTTTGTCAACCAATAAATCACTAGAAGGGACAAAAAACCAAAGTTCTAGCACCGAAATTAAAACATAAAATATAAGGATGCCCTATTGTCATCCTAATTATAGAATTCATCATATTATTCAGAGAACTAACCAAAGAAGGAATCAATATGGGAAGCTCAGTGAAAATCCTATTATATTGAAGAGAAACTTAGGTGTGGAATTTAATCATAGAAGTCATTTCCACATAGTTCTACAAAAAATTGAGTTAGGGTGGTCTGACCCTTTCTCAATAAGATAGTTTTTCCAAGACAAGGACAATAACCTCTTCCATAAAATGCTTTGAGGTCAAAGCATCTTTAAGGGGTAGGCAATGCAATGAACATAATGTATTAAATAAATTATTATAATAATCACAACAACAAATAAATAAATAAATAATGAGAATAAATGTTGTGACACATCCCAACTAATGGACATCACCTGTCAACCATTTTGACTAGTTAATGCTATAAGTACACCTTCACATGGCATTGTATCAACATATCATCTATCATTTGTTACTAAATATATTTATTACTCATCCTATATGGATGTTAACCTATTGTTCTTTTTACATTGGATATTCGGTTAATGAACTTTGTTCGTATTTGTTAAGTTTTGATTGTTAAGTTGATGCATGTGTAGTTTATTTCATTTTAGCATGAACTGAACCATAAACTATGACTGCAGCAACACAATACAAGCTACAGTAAACCAAGATCACAAGAAGAATAACCATGCACAAGAACACAAGAAGTATCCTGGGAAAACCCTTCTCAACCAAGGGAAAAACCCAACAATCCTTTGCTATACTTCCAAGAGAAGATCCACCATTCCACCACCAAACCTAGCACACAAAAGGATGCTACTATGACTGAGAAAGGTAGCTCCTAGAGAAGTGCGAATTGCAGTCCTCATAATTTCAGAAGTTGTGGTCTGAAATTATGAGGACTGCAATTCGCACTTCTTTAGGAGCTAGCTTTCTCAGTCATAGTAGCATCCTTTTGTGTGCTAGGTTTGGTGGTGGAATGGTGGATCTTCTCTTGGAAGTATAGCAAAGAATTGTTGGGTTTTTTCCTTGGTTGAGAAGGGTTTTCCCAAGATACTTCTTGTGTTCTTGTGCATGGTTATTCTTCTTTGTCTTGGTTTACTGTAGCTTGTATTGTGTTGTTGTAGTCATTGTTTATGGTTCAATTCATGCTAAAATGAAATAAACTACACATGCATCAAGCTTAACCATCAAAACTTAACATGGTATTAGAGCAGTTACTTGAAGAAGATCATTTGCACAGTTCTGAAGGCAACTGTGGACAGTTAAAGGCTGCTAGAGACCCCTGTTATTGGTTAAGGAGAGGGCTGAACCTCCCTTAAACCTCTGTGGTGAAGATCAAGGCTGGCCACAAGCCTATTAGACCTGGCCGAGCCTTGTTTAAAGGTGATTACCCGCATGGAGAGGCCCCTCTAGGGCTTCCGCAGAAGAACCCCTAACAACAGACCTATAGGAGGCTTAACCGCAGACCTAACCATGGATTTAAAGACCGAGTTTTGAAGTAAAATTGCAGGCAGCTCAAAGCAAATCTTTCTGAGGCAGATCTGAGTTTTGTGTGCAGATCTGAGGAGGATAAAGCCGAGTTTCAGGCCTGTGTTGAGTGCTGATTTGAGGTGACTTGATGCTCAGTTCTGAGGTAAGTTTACAGCCAACTCTGAGGCAAGTTCTGTGGTCAGTTATTCTGCAGAGTTCCAGAACCGTATATTTCAGGCCTGTTATGGTACAATTTTTTTGGTCTATCTTTGGCACTAAAATCTGGTATATCTTAAGCAAGGACATGAGTATTCAAGGACAAAGTTTAGATCTATTCTCAGTACAAGTTTTCTAGTGGAATCTTGAGTAAAATTCAGATCTGTATAAGGCAAGTTTGAAATCTATCCTTGGTGCAAAGTTAAGAAGGTTAAGGTGTGCAATTTCCTGAAGTCTGAGGTTTACTCCAGCGAAAATTTCAGGACTAGCAAATCAACCACAGGAGTGTTGTTTAGTAAGTTTCAGACTAGTGTTTAAGATCTGTTGTGAGGTGTTTTTTTCAGGAGCTTGTTAAGGTAAGTTTTCATGCTCATCTTCAACAAAACATTGGATGAGCTAAGGACTATTCCAAGCCAAATCTGAAGTGAATTCCAGACCTGTTCTAAGGCTCATTCCTTGACAGAGAAAAGGTCAAATCCGAGATTTTTTGAAGGCCGAATTTGTGACAGTCCTTTATGACATTTTTTGGAAAATGATAAGGCAGATTTTAAAATCTGTTCTTAGGAATATACTACCTACAGCCATCTAAAAGGACAGAAGTGACAAAAAATTGATGAAGATTAGAAATGGATGTGCCATCTATTTTTCAAATCATCAAACATGAAGTACTGTCCAGAATGATAAAAGCTTGAAGATAGTTGATGTGAGAGGTATGTTGCAAATTGTACTGATTTAAAAAATTGATCCTTGAGGTGACTTTTTGGGTGTGTGCTATAAAGTGCATCCTATTCAAGCTCTAGTGAGGAGACTATACTTGCAGCTCGTGATGTGCAAGGTTTAAAGCCCTTGTCACTATGTGAGAAGAGAGGAAAGCAACTTTAGCCACCTCAAAAGAAGTTAAGGACTGCAAGCAAGAACGACGAGGAGTTCTTCTCTATCTAAGCTTTCTCAGAAGGACCTAAAGCAATATTGAGCATGATTGCAGACTAAGGTAAGTCTTGTACTACTTTCCTTAATTGATTTCATCATTACTCTGTAGTAGCTTGCTTTTGATAATAAAGGGTATTATCCCTGGTGTGGTAGCCCTCATGACTTGGACCATGATCCTCGGTACAAGAGTCCAATTTTTGGTTGGTTGTTATCCCTTTGGGAGGCCATCTTGGTTATTATCCTAGTATATGAGGCCATGTTGGTTGTTATCCCTACGGGAGGCCAATTTTCTTATTATCGAAGGGCTATTATCCTTGGTACGAGAGCCCATTTGTATTGGTTGGTTATTATCCTAGTACATGAGGCCATTTTGATTGTTATCCCTATGGGAGGTCATCTTGGTTATTATCCTAGTACGAGAGGCTAGCATAATACTGTAGAGACAGTAGAGGATCTGCGAACACATGGGATGTCTCCAGGTCAACAACATAGGAAAAGAAAGATGTTCATCCTTCCGACTTCAGAGGGAGTCACTTGACTAAGAGGGAGTCAAACTATTTGAGAAGAAGGAAGAGACAATACCTTCTCCCATTCAACTTTTCAGAGGGAGACAGTTATTGATCCATTTGATCCAGTTGATCCTGTAGCTCCAGCTAAAGATTCCCAGAGACATTGGCAGTAGGTCGGGAGAAGCCTACAATGGTTCGACAAACTCTGCTGGAGGAAGAGGGACATGCAGCTCCTCGTGAATACATTCCGAGAGAGCAAGAGACCACAAATATTTTCAAGCTATGTTCAACTATGAGCCACATCATTGATATTGAACCTTCTTGTCATGGAGAAGCAACATGTCAGCAGGTCTGGCAAGATGCCATGACAGAAGAGTATCAGTCCATTATGAAGAATGATGTGTGGGATATTGTTCCGGGACCAGAAAGGAAGTATGTGGTGACTTCCAAGTGGATCTATAAGATCAAACATGCATCTGATGGAAGTGTCGAGAAGCCCAAAGCGATATTTGTGGCTAGAAGATTCTCTCATGTGGAGGAATAGATTATGAGGAGACATTTGCTCCTGTTGCCCAAATACACTTCCATCTATACGATTATTAATCTTGTAGCATCCATGGGTTGGATGGATGTAAAGACAAGCCTTTCTCAATGGTGAGATTGAGGAAGAAGTTTACATTGAGCAACTAGATGGATTTGTGACACATGAGAAGGAGTCTCATGTATGCAGGTTGAAGAAAGCCCATTATGGACTAATGCAAGCACCTCGTTCTTGGTATGAGATACTTGATGACTTTGGGCTTCAGCAAGAGTGTTGCTGATCCAAACCTATACTGCAACAYTGTTGGTGACGAGTGCCTGATTTCAGTCGTATATGTGATAACCTATTCCTCACCGGTTCAGAAAGCCTTATTGTTGAATGCAAGTGTGCATTAGCTTCTGAATTCGAGATGAAGGACTTTGGTGTGATGCACTACTTCTTGGACTAGATGTGTGGTGAGAGGACTAATGGGATTCTCCCGTGTCAAGGGAAAATACACAGTCGAGATATTGAAGAGATTCGGGATGATGAACTGCAAATCCATGCCTACACCGATATTGATGGGTATGAAGAAAATGAACGAGGCTTCTACTAATTCAGGCGAGATTGATCCACATCCTTATCGACAACTGAAATGATCATTGATGTATCTGATTAACACCAGACCTGATATATGCTATGCAGTGAATGTACTCAGCCAATTCATGAGTCAGTCAAGACAGACACACTGGATAGCAACAAAGCATGTGTTGAGATATTTACGAGGTACAACTGATTATGGCCTGAGATATGCCTCCGATGTAGACATGAGATTGTAGGGATATGCCGCCGCAGATTAGGTAGGGAGCGTTGTGGACCGAAAGAGTACATCCGATTGTTGTTTTACTTTGGGATCTTCCATGGGTTCCTGGTGCAGCAGGAAACATACTTCTATGGCTTTGAGTACTACAAAAGCAGATTACATTGCATTATGTGTGGCAGTCCGTGAAGCAGTGAGGCTTCGCAAGCTCCTTGCAGACCTATTTGGTCATAAGATGGATTCCATCGTTATCCATTGCGATAACCAGAGCTGTGTGAAGTGTTTCACGATAAAATCAAAACACATTGAGATCAAATACCATATCAGAGATATGGTACAGAGGAAAGCAGTACATGTGCAATACCTTTCTACACATGAGCAAGTTACAGATTTCTTCACATAACTGCTTGCTAGGACGAAGTTCGAGTACTTCCGTGAGAGATGTGGCCTGGTGGAGAATGCCTCCCTAGCCAAGAGGGAGTGTTGATGATTGCAACGTCATGTGAAATTCTCCAGGTCGCTCTCCTATGGACTGAGTTGAGTCGATCTGTGAGAGGGCCCATGAGATGGGTGTGCCATTCTCCTATGGACTGAGTTGAGATGATGTGTTCCCATGTGTTGGGTGTGCCCATGTGATGGGTGTGCATCATACTCTGGACTGAGTTGTTATGACGTGTGGTCTCTTGTCTACTCCTCTAGACCGAGTTGAGATGACTTGAGATGGTCTCCTGCCTTGTACTCCTCTGGACTAAGTTGAGTCGGCTTGAGATGGTCTCCTTGCCTTGTACTCCTATGGACTTAGTTGAGTCGGCTTGAGATGGCTCTCCATATGGTACTCTTGTGGACTCAGTTGAGTGATCTTTTGAGAGTGACGTCCCTGTGGTTGAGTACAGATGGGCGTGCATCCTCTAGTGCCCAACCACTAGGGACACGTCCACCTGTGCTCAGCCACATGGACGTCACTGTCAACAGAGCACTCAATTGAGTCCACTGGAGTACCATCTGGAGAGCCATATGAAGACGACTCAACTAAGTCTATAGGAGTACAAGGAAGGAGACCATATCAAGCCTACTCAACTCATTCCAGAGGAGTACAAGGCATGAGACCATCTCAAATCATCTAAACTCAGTCGAGAGGACCATCTCAAATCATCTAAACTCAGTCGAGAGGAGTAGACAAGGGACCACACATCATAACAACTCAGTCTAGAGTCTGACGCACACCCATCACATGGGCACACCCAACACATGGGTACACCTCGTCTCAACTCAGTCCATAGGAGAGCAACACACCCATATCTCATGGGTCCTCTCACATATCGACTCAACTCAGTCTAGAGGAGAACGACCTGGAGAATGTCACACGACGTTGCAATCATCAACCATATTTTCGTAAATGAACTTTGTTCATTTCAAGAAGAATTTGTGATGTTATTTAACAAGCAGCTAGAAGCCAAACTGGATATTTTCTGATGTAATAATCTGTTGAAATAAGTGATTTTCAGATCTTTAATTTGTTTGGGAAGTGTTCCCTAGGAGATGAAACATTGTTGCATTGAAGTACACTTGATTGGTATTTATTTTTTTGGGTTTCCTTGTAATTTGGGTTGAAGAGATGTAATTATTGTTGTAATTTAATATTTCAGATTCATCCCTAAGTTTAAAAGTTCATAGGATATAGATCCAAGAAAACTCAATATTGAGACGAAATTTCTGGATTTTCCTTCAGTAATAATTCTCGAAAGTTCTACACTACTCACATTCTTCTCTTCTTCTAGTCTTGTAAGTTGTGTCTCAAACTTGCTTTAGGTTTCATCATAGGTCAACAAGGTCTTGAGTAGTGACTTATCTATGACCCCTTTGGTTCCTTGGGACATACTAATCCTTGATTTGTACCATAATTATGTCCCAACATCTTTGACTAATGAAAATCTAGTTCATTCGGTTTATGAAGTTGTCTTATTGTGCGAATTCATTAAAAATGGATGCTCTCTTTGCTTCTTGATTCAGTTGCGAGATTCTTTTAATTAACAAGATTTGATTTTGGACTGCCTTGCTGATTTTCTCCTTCATTCTATTTCATCGACCTTGGACTTGCCACCTATTAAACAACATGCTTTTAAGCTTATTTTGTTGATTTGAAGAATCAATGTGTCGATCTGTGATATTTAGTTGCAGATACACAGCTTTCTTTGTTGATTTAAAGGAGTTTATTAGAGTTTGTTTAGTGATACAACCATAGGGACACCCCCTTGGAGTTATCATGCACTAGCTCTGAAGTGAAGTCGATGATAGAGGCACATCTACATAGATTTACTCAAACCACCTTGGCACTCTTTTAGGGTTCATTTTGAGGTGATCATAGAGTTCATGCAGTGAAATCCCTGAAAGAGCATAATAGTGTCTAGGGTAGCCTTGTTTTGTATGATAGATATTTCATAGAGGTTGAAGATAAGATAATTTTATTGATGTCCAATGATTGACAAGAAGGTCAATGGGAATAAAAGAGTACATCCAGTGTAAATACATAGAGAGAGTGCCTAAGTAGCGACTATAGCTACATTATCAACAATAGCTATAGAACTAGGTATAGACTAGCTCAAAGAAAGAAAGAGATAAAGGCATAGACACATAATGAATACATAAGAAAAATATTATCAAGAACATGTCATGGTGTGCTAGAACTAGAAGCTAAGACCAAAAGAGGGAGAGAAGAAGATTCCTCTTTCGAGTCATGAATCATTGTGAAGGGGTTGATGCACTGTCTAAGAATGTCGTTTAGAGATTACCTAGTGTTGAGGGGGCTCAACTACGCTATTTCGGGAGGGATCCTAGGGGAAGCCCTAGATTGAGGAGGCCCATCACTACTAAAAATCAAGGTTGGGGTGAAGAATTTCTGAATGGATGACTGGTTTCTAAATGGAGCTTGGATAGTAGGTACTTGGTGCAACAAAATCTTTCTCGGGGTATAAAATGGAATCCTCAGAAGACTCATGGAAGTAGATCGACCCATCAAGAAGAGATCTCGGGTCTCACTAATTTGATATTTAAATAGGTTTGAACCTCTATATGTTTCTTGCTACCCCAAGATGACCAAATAGTATAGAATAAAGATGAACCTCCTGTAATGATTTGGATGGGGAGGATCACACCGAGACTGTGATCTATGCTTGAGAATCTCCCACAAAAAAGGTGGTGAATTTCTCTGATTTGGATAATGAAAAAATGTAGAGGGGAAGCCCCCTAAATCTTGATAAAGGTAGTAAAACCTCCCCCTGATCCCATAATAGGCGGGACATCTAAAGTTGAGATGATCTTCCAACTTAGTCTATTGTTGGTGGCAAAGATGACAAATATTATCTAGGTGAGGAAGGTGGTGATCAGTCTCAAATAGAAGCCAATGAGAGCCAATTAGAACTGCCCAAGGGGGATCTTGAGGGCGTGCATATAGTATTTGTGTGTTTTTGAGGGTTGACAATAAGTCTGTCCTTGAACTCACAAAAGTTCTTGAAATAGAAAGCCACTTGTGGCCAAGACCCTTAGGAGGTGTGATCCAAGTGACTTGAATATAGTGTCTGCAATGGTCTCTTCGAGCACTTTTTTCACATATTGTTTAGATGACAAGATGTTTCCAAGAGTGTATATAGAGTACTTGATTGGGGGAATATTGTCACGAGAGATGGACATAATTTGGAGGCCTTAAAAAACTAGGAACAAACTTGCCTAGAGAAGAAAGAGGTAATCCTCCTTAAATGATTTGGATGGGGAGGATCACACAGAGACTACGATCTATGCTAGAGAATCTCCCCCAAAAAAGTGGTAAACTTCTCTAATTTGGATAGTGAAAAAATGTAGATGGGGATCCCCCTAAATCTTGATAAAGATGGTAAAATCTTCTCTCGATCCCATAATAAGTGGGGCATCTAAAGTTGAGATGATCTTCCAACTTAGTCTATTGTATGTGGCAAAGCTGACAAATCTTATCTGGGTTAGGAAGGTGTGTTATATTTCCAAGTGCACACCCAAACTCTATGCATACACACCTCGGGTCTGGTCTATGTTCTCAATAGTATATACAAATTTTACACAATTTGAACCGTAAACATAAACACACTGAGATGCCTAACTACTTAGCACAATGGAAAATACAACAACAATTTGATAATACACATTACACAGGAATTTCAAGGCCAAAATCACTTGTTCTTAAACCCAGAAGAATGGGCTTCTGTACCATGGACAATGGCCCAATTTTACATAAAAGAAAAATACCAAACCAATTACAAAACATTGTTGAAACCCTCCTGGTTTTTGTGTCCAAGTCTGTTGCACTAAAGCTAAGGGTTAGGACATCGATTTCCCTATCAAACCCTCCACTGCCTCTGCAACCCTTGCATAAGATCTGGTGGTTGTTGGCTGCACACAAGATTGGCCTCCGACCTTCCCAAGGGAACGACGTCTTCTGATAAGCGCACCGAACAAGTGTCTCAACCCCTCTCTTTGCTCACCAATCAGGCCTATGCCTGGGCCTGTCTTTGTCCTCAAAGAGTGACGAAAAGGAGTTGTTGTAACAACCATCAAGATGCTTTTGTGATAGTCCTCATGGCCTCCTCAGGACTGTCCCAAGGGTCAGTTGTATCAACCCTAATAGAGATGCCACCAGACTGCTGTTAAAACTTTCCTCTTGCTGTGATTATGAAAGCCTGCAACAACCCTTCTCTTTGTATTTTAGAATGGCTGTAACAACACTAAAATTATGCCAGCAGACTTGTAATTGACCTTCGAGCCTCCAAAACATCCTCACCACTTTGTTGTTGTCTTGTGACGGACTTACAAAGAATGTTTCTTTCTAATGAGTGGGTTGCTTGTGTCTATAGCACCAAACAAGATGGGCAAGCCATAGCCCAACTTGTGGGACATGACCTGATATTCTGGAGTGGAGTAGGGGAGGTATGTACCATTAGTGAACCTTTGGTAAAGGTTCTTCGATTAGTTGATGGTGAGAAGCCCGCAATGGGCTACTTGTATGAGGCCATGGATAGGGCCAAGGAAGCTATCTACCGGTACTATGAGAACAAGGGGGAGGAAGGACTCACCAAGAGAGCTCAAATATGGGGTGTGATTGATGAGCGATGGAATAACACTCTCCATCGTCCCATTCATGCAGTAGGGCTTTACCTCAACCCTGCATTCGCTTATGCTTATGGATTTAATTTTGATGGTGAGGTCATTGATGGTTTCCTCCAGTGTGTTCAGAGGATGGTGCTGACTCTAGCTGAACGCTCAGAGATTTCTAGACAAAATGAGATATATAGGATGGCATCCGGGATGTTGGGCTATGATATGGCTGTCCAAGATAGGACCACAAGGATGCCAGGTAAGCTTCAATTTCAAATTTTGTTTATTCCTTTCTATA
>ML789762.1:240359-253009 GCA_009831015.1 Picea engelmannii | reverse complement strand
TTTAATAGATGACTTTTTATGGAAAAGGTTTTTGAAGGCTATTCATTCAACACCATTCAAAATGAATAGGAAAAGGAAACAAGGATTGTTGTTGTTTTTCTAGCCAAAATTTTAAAGTGCACTAGTTAAAACCTAATGCAATATCGGGGATGAGAGTTATGAAGTCTCATGTTTACTTAAGGATTCTCCATGGAAGATTTTAGGAGGTGATCAATTCCCTAGACATTTTAGAAACAAAGCAGGGAAGGGAAAACATCACAAATATACTATATATTAGAGTAAGTTCTTAAACTAGAGTAATAATTTTAGCTTAAGCTCCATCAAAACACGACGACGTAAATTGGGTTTAAATAGGGTTTTGAAATTTGAAGTCAGAAAGCAATTTAGTAGATGGGTGTTTTATGGAGAAGGCTTTGAAGGGCTTCAAAACAAGCCCAAACCTAATTCAATGTTTTTTTCTTGTAATATAATAGCTTGGGCAATAATAATAGCGACAACCAAACACGTCAAGTGGGAAAATGTCAAGTCTAAAGTTTGGAGGGACAAGTCACAACAAAAACTATCCATTGAAAAACATTCATAATGAATCTAAAAAGGAAATATAAATTGTTGTTGCTTTTCTAGCCAAAATTTTAAAGTGCACTAGTAAAAAACTAATGCAATACTCAATGTTCATGAGGATGAGAGTTAGGAAGTGAGAGAAATGCAACGAAGGAAAAGGGCACATATTTGAAAAGAAATACAAAATTCACTCATAATATTAATGATAAGTATTAATTCAAAGGAAGTCCAATGGGTCATAGTTTAGTGGGAAGGTAGAGCTCTTATTGTGTATCATATTGTGTTGATGATACAAGTTTAAATTATGTTGGGCAAAGTCCCTATGTTAAGGTAGGGTTCAAGATATTGTAAGGCAAGTGGATGAGGCTAGGTTCAAGTCTTGGTTGTCTTGAACAATATAAAGGCCCATTGTACATTGGCGCAATCCCCTCTTCTCCCCTTGCGACTGTGCGACCTCCCGGTCTTGGATCTTTAAACTCTTGAGTCAGATTGACTCTTCGGGTCCCTGCGGGCACCCAACATAGCTATACACAGGCCCCTGTTCTCCTAAGTGAGCACGAGCTATGATCGTGGATCTGTCCCTTTGTAATTTCGGGCTTCGGGGATACCTTGATCTCTTGCTTCGAGACTTTCCCAAGCATTCTTCACCGAGCTTCGGTCCTCGTACCACATGCCTCCTTTAAATTATGATGGCCCAACAATGTTCGGGTTTAGCAGCTTCGCAAAACTCCCGCTCACCTTGCATACAGCCCTCTGGACTTCCGACTTCCGGATTTCCCAATCCGTTTCCATGCGTCCTTTGCATGACCAACGGTTATGATTGCTCCGGGACTCCACGAGTTCGCGACCTTGCACTTACAAAACCTCCAGACCCCTGAACTATGAAGTGTCGAAACACCTTATGACCAACTTTCGCGTAGTTCTTCCAGATCTGACGGTCTGAAGTTATTTGTCTCCCTCCATAACGAATCTTATTCACGGATTTTGATGGAAACCTCAAGGGTTCTTCTTCTTGAAGATTTTCCTCTGCTTTCCCTCCTAAGCTTAACTTCTTCGACCTTATCTTGGTCCTCATAACACTCTCTTCGACACTTAGTCAAAATCTCGACCTGTGCACACCTTGCAACATGTTCTCTTCCACACTCAACTCTTCTGTGGATGATTTCACACTCTTTGTGATTATTCTCCAACTCCTCCTCTCTTCTGTGACTAAAATCACACTACTGCTCCTGAGCTTTCAAGTCTAAAAACTATGTCACACACTCCTTGAGGACATCTATGCACTCCTTGTAGACATAAGTTTACACCGTCTCTTCTGGGCTGTGAGTCGAAACAGATTCTGTCAACGCACTTCTTGTGGACACTATGCACTCCTTGCACTCACTCGTAGAAGAGAAACAACTAAAACATATTCATTCTTCACAGTGACTCATACATTCAACCATGTAAATGCATGCATAGATACAAGAACAAGAAATAACAGAGAATAAAACATAAATCTATCATTTACTCATTCAGATAGATGCAACAACGCCACACGTTTGGGACAATATTCCTCTGTTATATTCATTGAATTGAAAATTACATTCATACATACACTACTTCTCTGTAGCTCTCGGCTCTTTGCTAAAATGACAATCTACACACTAGATTCAACAACATCTTCTCGACAACAATACAAAGCTTTATACGAAAGGGACTCTTCGAGTTCTTCCCTCCAACAACTCTATGCTATCCTATCGAAAATACAATCTTTCAATTACTTAACATTTATTACAATAAATATTTGAGTAAGACAGATAAGAGCGAACGCTCCAGATCTGTACTGCAATCCTTCACTTTAAAGAAAAATACATTCCCTCATCAATCTTATGCGATGGCTCAGCCTCCGATCATTAAAGATGTTCATAAATCAAAATCTGTCATATATTGCATTAATACACTAACTTTGGATTTCAAAATATTTCAAAATATGCACTAATGCGTCCAACTGTCTCCTGCATCATACTCCTCTGGTTGAAAAATTCATGGACTCCTGTCCATGAGCTCCTGCACCGATTTTTCATGTTTCTGGATGTCTGCTTCACCAACCCAACTGACATCTTCCACTGGTCGTCCTTTCCACTTCACCAAATATTCAAAATATGTCTTCCTTTTGGTCTTCTTACCAACTCGTTGATCTATGATCTTCTCCATCTGCGATTTCTCTGCTATAGGCATCTGTTTCTCCCATTAGATCTTCCTTTGATCTTCGGATCCTCCGGCTCCATCTTCCATGTATGGATATAGGTTTGTGATGTTGAATATGGGCGATACACCCACATCTTCTGGCAGCTCTATCTCATAAGCATTCTCCCCAAATCTTCTCAGGATTTTACATGGCCCTATCTTTTTCAACTTTAACTTATTATATGTTCCCCTCAGAAACCTCTCCTTCCTTAAATGTGCTAGAACTTGATCTCCAAATCCAAATTAAAGCTTCCTCATGTTGGCCTGCAGTTCATCCCACCACAGTGTTGCATGTCCTTTCAACCTAGTGACAACATGTCTCACATTTTTCTCCTCTTTGACATCTTCATAGTGGAAATACTTATCCATTGCTCATATCCAATCAAACAATTCTTCTGTGTCTAAATTTCCTTCATACATTGGGACGTCGATCTTTGCCCTGGCTCTCAACTTGACAACCGCTTTCAACAAGCGTTCTTCTGCAACATCCTCAGTTACCACTTCTTCGACTTCCACTTCTTCAATTTCTACATCGCCGACATCTCCAACATCAGGTGTTCTCTTTTGTGTTGTTTCCATGGCATCCATCCTTGCACACAATTCTCTCATTTCCCTTTCCATAGCTCGGTTTGCTACGGGTGGCTCAACACGTCTTCTAGGCGGCATTGTGCTGACGTATCTGATACCTCTCGTCGATATCATCCTACTTCCATTTCCTACATAAATCAATTATGTATCTTCTA
Organism: Picea engelmannii; assembly: GCA_009831015.1. Classification (NCBI taxonomy): domain Eukaryota; kingdom Viridiplantae; phylum Streptophyta; class Pinopsida; order Pinales; family Pinaceae; genus Picea; species Picea engelmannii. Next base: position 249,476 of record ML789762.1, on the reverse strand, counting down.
TGATACCACACCTGGTGCAACCCCCTCTTCTCCCCTTGGGACTGACCCCTAGTTGCCAGGGGATGTGCGTTTGATAAACTTGGCATGAGATTATTGTACGGGGCTGAACCCGATGTCAGGTTCAGTTGTCCGCATTGAGGCGATGGATGCGCTCTTGTATCAGTGCATCGTGACTATGATTGTGAGGATATATGGATCCTTAGCTACTCAACGGATCAATGGTGGTCAGCTGAGGATTATGCAGAGGGTCCTAGATGGGGATTGTTTCGCCTGGGGCTTGATGCTGCATGCCAAGATGATAGGGCAGATACACCGGTGTCAGAGCATCAACTCTGGTGAGTTTGCGTTTGGATATATCTTGGTGGCATGGTTCTTGGAGAGGATGTTCATGTTGCGCGCTAGGGTTTTGTTGCTGCCTTCAGGGTCGCAGGAGCCACATTTGATGCGGTGGGCTCAGCTTTTGGTACGGCACGAAGGGGGAGAGGGTGGCCACTATTTTATGGCCGCATTGGCGTGTGTGTGGTGCCACATGCCACATATTATACTACGATTCCCATATGGTGGGATGATTTTCGGCACGACCCAGACATGGTGTTGCCTCCTGGAGAGATTTGGGACCAGAGAGGTATGTTTGTGCATTTGTGTTTTGTGATTTTGATAGCGTAGAATATGTTTATATGTATTTGGATGTTGACTCTATCTTTGTTTTTGTGTTTGCAGATGTGGGGCTGCGAGGTGGAGATGGTTGGGGAGTCGGCACGCCAGGGGCCAGTGAGACCGCCGCGGGTGGGAGAGCGACATCGGAGGGATGAGGCTGGTGCAAGGCCAGTAGATGAGGCGAGGGCCAACCAGAGACATCGGTTCGATGATCCAGGTGCGGGGCCATCGCGTGCTCCGCAGGTAAAGGTCGACGACAGGATATATGATCTCTGACATTGGTTGGAGGTGGTGTTGCAGGGTGTGTTGGAGGGCATGTGGTCACATATTCAGGACGAGAGAGTCCTGGAGCAATGTGTGGGTGGTCCTGCAAAGTGGTGGACCTTGATCCGCAGAGCAACTGTAGCAGGGGCAACGATGACTGCTCGACTAACTCCTAGACTTGGAGGACCCCCAGCTGGTGGGGCATCTCCCACTGATAGAGGACCAGGTGGGGGAGCTCTAGGGGCAGCATGAGTGCTGATTATATCTTTTTGTATTTATAGAGGCCTAGGAGCCCATTTTGTACAGGGTAGTTTGACACCCATTTTGTACCTATACGGGTGAGGGGACTCACTTGACTATGTGTGATGTATATGTTTTTGTAAACATTTATGACACTTTGACCTATATATATATATATATATATATACATCTTTGGGATCTTTGTGATGTTTACATGTGTTGATATTTTTGTGATGTTTTATGATGTCTAATCTATATGTTGTGATCGATGTTTGATGATTTATGTATATGTGATGATGTCGTGATGTGATAAATGCCAATCTAATACTAGGTTAGTCATGTTATCTACTATTTGATTAAATTGTCGTGGAATATGTGTAAATGTAAGTGAATCAAAGTTTCAAGATAAAAGTCTAACTTGCAGGTATTTGCGAAAGAGGCAAGGATCGTAGACACGGTATGCATTGTTGAGTTGCAGGATGACAAGCTGATAATCTAATAAGATGCTAAGGTGATGAATATGGCGGTGACTGGCCTTACCCAGGAGAGCAATAACGACAGTGTATTTTGCTTGGTTGTTGGTGGTTGAGCTCAAACATATGTTGCTGGAATGGAGCAGTTCATGTGAGGGGGTGTAGAGGGCCCAAGCAACCAAAGCGAGATTCTGTGTCCATTGGCTAGCTCCGTCAGCGTAACCAATGTGGTAGGCCGATGGAGGACACATATGTCAATAACACAGATGGTAGATCAAACATGAGGAGTGGAGGCGAAAAAAAAAGACTAAAATATCTACAAATGTGTACAAAGAAAATGCCTAGTGTAGAATGACTACGCTCAGGCATAAAACTTCTTTAAGTACAACCCGTTGACAAGTTCTTTGAGAGGATAGCCTTCTGGAGAGCCCAGGATGTATGGGCCTTTAGTGAGGCAATGTTGGATGATGTAGGTATATGCCATAATGACTCGAATTTCCTATGGCTGAGAGTATCGTGAGCGATATCGTAGGCTAGGACGAAATCTCCTTCGTTAAATGAGCGAAGGCTGACATGGTGTTCAAAGGTGGCCTTAGACCATTTTTTAGCTGTCTCATTGCTCTGTAAGGAAGACCGACGATCTTCATCCAATGACTCTAAGTTCAACAAGCGCTGCTTCATTGGAGCAGTGTCAGGTAATAGCTCAATGGCGGTGCACAATGTGGGAATTTCTTACTTGATGGGGAGGGTGGCTTCGATCCCATGGACGAGATGAAACAGTGTAAAACTGGTGGTAGTTTTGACTACTGTGCAATAAGCCCATAATGCTGAAAACAACATATGATACCAGTTGGTATTATGTTTGTTGATAGTGCGTTACAACATGGTTTTGAGGACTTTGTTAACAACCTCAACCTGTTCGTTGGACTGAGGGTAGTATGGGGAGAAAAACTCATGGGAGAAGCCTAACCTTGAGGAGATTTCGACAAAGATCTCATTCTCAAAGTGTTTACCATGATCAAATACTTACTATAGTGGAATTCTGAAACGGGTGATTACGTGGTTAAAGGAAAAACGCGTTGTTGTGTCAGCGGTATTTTTGAAGGTAGGCATGGATTCGACCCATTTGGTAAAGTAATATATGGCCACGACGATGCACTTGTGTCCATTAATAGATGGAGGGTTGCAAGTCATGAAGTCTATGCCCCATTTGCAGAAGGGGTCAGCGGTGATGACTGGATGTAGAAGAGCAGGTGGCGCTCGTGCTTTGTTTGCATAAATCTGGCATTTGTTGCATCGTTTGACAACGTGGATGCAGTCCTAAAACATTGTGGGCCAGAAGTATCTTGTTTGAATGATTTTTTGGGCGGTGGACATACCTGAGAGGTGGCCACCAAAAGCAGCGCTATGGAAATATTTCAAGAATCTGTCTGCTTCGTTGATGGTCAAACATCGACAGAGTATGGTGTCGAGCCCCCGTCGATACTAAACGTCACCGATGAGGAGGTACCGAGGGGCTTGATGGTGAATGCGTCGACGATCATCTCGAGAGAGATGAGACCCAAAATTTTGTGTCTAAAGGTAGACGAGAATGTCACCATGCCAGGGGTCATCCAAGGGGATGTAGAAGAGGTGTTTGTCGAGAAAATCCGTATTGACGGGTGAAATTGTAGCATTTGAGGGAAACGTCGTGATGCGTTTGGTCATATTCCTGAAGGATGATGATCCATCAGGCAAATTTTCCATTAATCTGTCGTCGACTAAGAAAGTACTTCATGGGGTTGGAATCTGCCACGACTTTGGTAGTGCGAAGCGGGATATAATGACACATTTTTTGGATTGCTAGGACAACTGCGAGGGCGATTTTCTCCTTGTGATTGTATTTCAGGGGTGGTCCTCAAATATTTTTACCTAATGTAGTAAATAACATGCTCACGGCCATCATCCCCTAGTTGGACGAGAACATGGGCTACTGAGACAGCTGAGGCTGACAAGTAGAGGATGTAATCATGATCATAATCAGGAGGACTAATCAAAGGGCCATTGGATAGTGTTGCTTTTAAATCATCAAAAGCGGTTTGGGCATGTTCATCCCATCGAAATGGGATATCATGACGCAGTAAGCAAAGGAAACCATGCATGCGGAAAAAGTTGGCTTTACCTTGTAGGCTCTGCAGTTGGCGCAAATTCCTAGGTGGTGGAATTTATGTGATAGCTTGGACCTTGAGGGGGTACACTATAATGTCGTGTTGGGAAACTATGAACCCAAGGAGGCGTCCGACGGTAACTGGAAATACACACTTGAGGGGGTTCAAGCGGATATTGTACTGGAGGCATCGTTGAAAGACAAATCGTAAGTCATCTAAATGTTGAGTTCGTTTATTGGATCGAGCTGTGAGATCGTCCAAGTAAGCGAGGATGGTGCAAGAAATATCGTGGAAAACATAAGTCATGGCTCGTTGGAACGTAGCACTTGCATTTTTTAGTCCAAAAGGCATGATACGATAAGCCAAAGTACCCCATGGGGTGGTAAATGCGGTTTTATACTGATCTGTTGGATGGATTTGGATTTGATTGTAGCCAAAAAACCCATCCATAAAGGACAAGGCCTCGTGGCTGGCACAATCATCGATAATTTGGTCGATGGAAGGGGTGGGGAAGTTGTCTTTGGGACAAGCATGGTTGAGATCGTGAAAGTCTCTGCAGACGCGAATAGTGCCATGTTTTTTGTTAATGGGGATGGGGTTAGATACCCATGAAGTGTACGCAATGGGGTATATGAACCCTACAACGCGTAACTTGTCAATTTTGGATTTGATAGCTGCGACTTTGGATGGGTGTAGTGGACATTTCTTTTGACAGACTGGAGCAACATCTGGCCATGTGTCGATGTAATGTTTGATGATAGAAGGATCAAGGCCGAGCATCTTTGTATATGACCAGGAAAAAATATCCCGGTATTCCTGAAAGAGAGCTTTGTAAGATGTGAGTTCCTCAGGGGAGCATGCGACGCCGATGGTGATTTCCTCTATGATTCCGGGTTTGATGGAAATGTCGATTTTGACAGTGGGGGAAATGTTGGCCATGTTGCCTTCTTCAAAAGGATTGGAGGTAGGGATAGGGTTATTGAACCAATCTATATGTCCTGATGGAATAAAATCTTTGGTTTTGACTGCAGATATGGAGGCTTGGCTAGGAGGGTCAAAGGCTTCCTGTGAGAGAAAAAGTGCTCTGTGGTGGAGCGCATTCCATCGACAATCAGGGGTAGTGAGTTCCTCCAGAATATCTTTGTCACATTGGAAAATGCAAGAAAATAGGGGATCTGGGGAGGTAACATTGGTGACTGTCACCATGTGATTGTCTTCAAGTGATGAAGACCTAGAGGGGGTATTGCAACTATGCTGCAGTGGCTCGCTTGACATAAGACAAATGTCCAGACACTGTGGATTGTAAAATGTAGTAGGGGGTAATATTTCCTGGGGGAAATGAACCATAGAATTGGGAGGATTTGGGGGAATATCCTTAGAAAATCTATCCATGAACCATGGAGGGGTGGGAAGTGACTCAGTTCAGGGGAGGTGATGTCAACAATATATGGAGAAGGGATGGGGGGAGTCACTTGCATTACATGAGGTGAGGTGGTTGAATGATTTTGAATAAGGGTTATTTGGCGACACCTATATTCAATGATCAAAGGACATTGGTATGTGAAATGAGCAAGTGAGTCACAAAGAGAGAAAGGGCATCTCATCCATTCGGGGACTGAGGTCGAGACATAATGGATGTCCGTGATGTGGGTACCTGAAGGTGTTGGTGGAGAGGGCTCTTGTTGAAAGGTTTGGCGTACCGCCATTAGCATCTGTAGAAACTGAGGTAAAGTTGGGCAATGATGAGTGTAGTGGCCATACTCTGAACATATGGCAACACGAATTTGGTTTGCATCCCTTTACTTCCTGTAGTAGGGGATTTTGTGGTAGTACTAGGTGTGCTTGGTGAAGCGGTGAGCAATGGGGTTGCTCGAGGGAGCTGAATCAGATTGCGTAGTTCTGGAAGGGAAGGAAATCTATTACTGGCATGTCCCTTTCTTTCGCAGAGTGTGCAAGGAGGTTGAACTTGGGGAGGAAGTGGAGTGGTTGGCTCTTTCTTATTCTATTTTCCCCCAGCCGTAGCGATGGTGCTGGCGATTGGGCGTGAGGGTAGTGTGGCCACAGTTAGTACTACAATCTGCATTGGGATTCCCTTTGACTGAGGAGGGAGGGATGATCGAGGAACTATCACGGGTGGGTGTAGATACCATATAGGGATGGCAAGCACCATGTTGGGAAGGGTAAGCGTTGCAGCTACCTGAAATGCTTGTACTCCTGGTGGGGGGTAGAAGAAGGGGATTTGAGTAATGGATTTGGGCATTGTTTTCCAAACCGGGATTTTCCCCTGGGGAAGGGTGAAATTGGGGACAAGTGGTGTCGTAGGGTTCTCAGGTAATTCTTGAGGTAGAATTTCTTCAACTGGTGGGACGTCAAGGGGTGGAGAAGCCTCAGTGGGAGGAATGGTATCTTCAGTTTCAGTTCCATTAGAAGATATGACACACACTTGTGTTGAGGGGTGTATGAGCGGTGGTGCTCCATGGTATGCCCCCAACAAGGATGGGTCCTTGAAAATTTTGGGGTCCATATCCATGAGTGGGTATGCGTCGGAACTAGTGTAGACAAGAGGTAATATGTTATCGATGTTGGAGGAGTGGTTAGGCTCGTAATGTGAAACTTGGTCGATGGTGATGATTTTCCCGTTGTGGGGGGAAATCATTGTTTGAAACATAGAAGAGGCCATTGCCTTCATAGCGTACATGTAGCTACATTCAAACAAGATGTTGTAATCGAGTAGGGCATCGATAACCTCAATGTCGATGAGGATGGATTTGCCCCTGAGTTCGACATGGACATTTTGAAAGAGCCCTTCAGGAGAGGATGGTTGACCACCATAAGCTTGCAAAGTGATGGCGGATGGTACTAGATCAGGGGAGCCAAGTTTTTTCCATACAGTTTTGGACATGATGCATGTGGATGCACCTTCATCAATGATACGTCGATGAACCGTGATGTTATGAATCTTGACTGGTATCTGGAAAGCTACCAAAGTGGGGAGACGAGGTTCCCCACAATCTAGATCAAATGTGATGAGTCTAGTATCAACTGGGTCGACTGCCCCCAAGGCGGAAAGCAAGGATTTCCATTGAGTTAGATAGGTTTGGAGAACCTCCAATACCGACATGGATGCAGGGGACTGTGCCAAGTCATCAACCAGACTATAACTATGTGTCGCCCTAGCCCGAGGGTTGTTGACATTTCGTTGTTACGGGATACGAGGGATACGAATGGCAGGTTCAATGTTAGGGCGGAATTATCAAGGGTTGTCCGGATGTAGCTGGAGTTGCTTCTGAACTGGGAATAGATTCAGGGGGTGCACTGTATTGACGATTGCGCGTTTGCAGAAGCATTTCTTCTTTGCTAGTGAGGAGAATATTGCGATCCGCCGGATTTCCATGGTTTTGAGACTGTCCCATTTGTGGTGGGGCATGATGTATCTCCTATTGGGTATTCATCACACCTTGGTGTGGAATAGGTTTTTTCAACATATCTGGGGGTGGTTGTTGCAAATACTGTTGTGGGGCCTACTGAGGGGTAGGCGGCGCTGGAGGATTTGGCACATTCATGGAATCTTTCATCTGTTTGAAGTCGACAATTTGGGGGAAATGGTGAGTATAATGACCATGCTCACCACAAAGAGTGCAAGGGAAGTTCGTCCAGAGGTTTTTGTTGTTTTTCCTCCCTTGGAGTTTGTTGTTATTTTCCCCTGGGGGTTCTGGTTACCCTGATTCTAATTGCCCCCAGTAGGTTGGTTTTGTTGGGGTTATTTCCTCCTAGTCCTGGGTTATTATTGTTTCAGTTTTTTCCTTTATTTTTGGCATTATTCAGTTGATGGGCAATATTTTTCATATTCAACTGTTCAAAAGTATGAAATTGTTGAATGGGAGAGGGCTGAAGAAAGTTATCATCGACATGTGGTTGTCCTTCTGGAGGAGCAACCGACTGTGCAGGACTAGGAAATGGAAAATAAATATTGTTTTGTGGCAACGATCCGTAGGGTGCATAGGAAGACATAGCGCTTTCACTAGTGTCCAGGTTATAAGATGAGGTAGAAGGGGTACCTGAACTTGGTTGAGAATCCGAGCACATGATTGGTGTCGGAAGGGGTCCATTCATGGGTGGAGGGAGAGCAACAAGATATTGTTGTTGATAAAGGGCAGGAGGGTAATAAGATGACCCTCCATATATCAACGGATATTGAGGGTAGAAATTTTAATACAAATTATGTATTGTCTGGATTCTCCTGATCTAACAATTATATGCCACTATTAAATACAGAATCGCTTCTACTAAAATTCTTGCGGAATTTAAAAAACGATCGCCAATTGCAACATCAAGAAGAGAGATCAATCACACATAACACATATGTTTTACCAGGAAAGCATAAAGCTAAAAACCCCTCTATCATATATTATGTATATTTCATGGATCATGAAACAATATCATACAAAACTCTAATCCAAGAGCTCTCGATACAATATACAAGCGTCTCACACTGTCATACAAAAATTGGCAAATGCATGTGCCAATTTACTGCCTCCAGACAACCTGCCTCCTCTGCGCAATCCTTGCAGATGGAAATCCCTGCAATGAATGAATCCCTCTTGCCTAGGCTGCTCATTCCTCATGGGCACACCCAATGTGTGTGTTGTTGCATGAGTGCACTCACTAATGTCACAACTGATAGTCAAACTATCCCTTTCACCTATTATCTCAATTGGGTCTCCACTGGACCTAACATGCATGTAGTTAATGTTATCCCCGATATCTAGGGATAACTAGGAGATCATGTCTCGAGGCCCACATGATCCCAGACATGGAGTACGAGAGCAGATCGACTTGAGCTTGGCCCTTGAGGGCCCATCTTTCTTCTTCTCAGCCAGACTTGTCCAGTCAGCAGTACCAGCCTCCATCACTACCGGCTTGGGCTTGCATCAGAGAGGACTCTTGCTCCATGAGGTAATTGGTCTGAGGTATCATGGTATGTGTCATATTTGATCATTATAACCTTCTTATATATGCATTAAGTTCCTTTCATTTCAGATGACTGATTGGATCTTACACTAATCCACTTGACCACTGTTGGGGTGATTGATGGGGTAACTTAGCAAGTTGGTATTCATGGGTTTTGGTTAGCCACCAACGGGGGTTTGCAGAGCCATCGTCCGCTCCCACCATCTTATCACTTTTTCATCTTATATCCCACTCATCCATCCCATTCCCCTAGTCTGGCCATTAGGATGACCTTCCAGGGTACATCTTGTCTTGTGGGAAGAAGGGGATAAAGGCCCAGGGGGTAAAAGCAGTTGGTAAAAGATAAAAGCCATAGGAAAATGAAA
>ML789762.1:213348-224647 GCA_009831015.1 Picea engelmannii | reverse complement strand
GCAAGCATGAACACAAGGAAGGAGTACCCGACATTTGAAGAACTTTGGACTTGTTGTGCTCAAGAAGAATCAAGGATCAATGCAAAAGAGAAACCTCAAAAGAAGTACGATGATCAAGCCTTCAAAGCAAGATTCAAGAACTTTAGAGACAAAAGAAAGTTCGATTCAAGAAGGAAGCAAAAACAAAGAAAAGATATTTTAGAAATACAGTGCTTCAACTGTCAAAAGTACGGTCACTACAGGAACCAGTGTCCCGAGCTAAAGAAAAGGAAAGAGAAGCATGAAGCATTAGTTGCCGAAGAAAAGGAACCTACAAAGAAGACTAAGCAGGATGGAAGAGACTTCTTCTACTAAAAGGTAAACAACACTATTCTTATTTTCTGTACATAACTTGCTTGCATCGTCTTTGTACATATCTTGTATATCTATCTCTAGGAAAACAATGTGTTCCAAGAATAACTATACATATGGAAGAACCACAAGATAAGAATGAATATCATTAGATAATACACATGAAAGGATGAAATACAAATCATGTGGAAGCTACTGCAAGATAAGACGAATCAATCATGAACAGACTTACATCAAAAGGAATTGGAGAAAGACTTATGATGACAACTAAGACGAAAGCGTGGACTCTGTTAGACAGAGAGAGCCAATTATATATTGCAGAAGACAATAAGGATGTAGATGGAAGTATGGACTCTATCAGACGAAGGGAGTTGATTATATGCACTCTTACATGAAGCAAGGATTAGGAGGGAGATAATCCTATGATCCATTGAAGATGATGAAATGTATATATCCATGGTAGCAGCCATGAAAGACAGTATGTGTTCATCTCAACCGCAGAAGAAGACCTTTTCGAAGAGAAGCCTTAAAGAATTCATGGTTGTCCATCCAGATCTGTGATCCTATGATGAAAGGAAGAAGTGGGTTCTCTAGGGCATGGAATCCATAAGAAACTCCATGGACCCAAGAGATAAAGAAAAACGTGAAGAAGAACATGAAGATTCCAAGAAAGAAAGAGAAACCAGAACAACCTGTCATTGTATCAAAGAATCACAAGATTACCATCCTGATATGAACTCATTAAAAGCAATCAAGCAGAAGAACTGAAAATCGTGATGAAGAACATTGTATGGAAGACTTATGAATGAAAGCATTGCGAGATCCTGAACCAGAGGTTCTCTCAGATGGAGGGAGAAGACTATGATGATTACTTATTTCAGTACACCAGACGTATCTCTACATAAGTCATTGTATCATCCGCAACATCCATGAGTTGGAATTCTATATCAGATAAATGCAAAGAATGTTCTCCAGAGAAATTGAATAAAGAGTGTATGAAGAGCAATCTCAAGACTTTGAGGCATGCCAGAAAGAGACTCCTGTATGCAGATAAGAAGAAGACAACTTGGAGGAGAACCTCCAGTGCACAACAGAAGTGTGGTGAAGATTTCCTATAACATCAAAATGACTACTCAGAAGATTAGATCTCATGATTACAGAAGAAGTGCCACATGGATATGTTCCAGTTCTCCAACTATACTCTATTGTTCAGATCTACATGAAACCTTCACAGTGTTCCAGACTAAAGTTCAAGCATTACACTATCCATGATGAAGTCCAGAAAGGAGAAAGTGATTCTCCAATACATATCTTCGCAGATGAGCAGATAAGCAGAGATTTTGGTAAAGCCTCTATCCAATATGAAAGAGTTTGCGCACTCAAGATAGAGCTCGTGGAAATAACTCTCTTAGCCAGAAGGAAAGATTCTCCAAAGAAGGTACGAAAAACATTTATTTTTGTGATCGAAATAACTCTCCAGTTAGGAGGGAGCACTGAAAATATTATTTATCTTTGTCTAGATTGGACAAATGCTTTCCTGTTCGGAAAGTGGATTGAGATTTCTGACGGACAGTGGCTTCCCATTGTAGTTAACATGGGAGGCAGACTGATTGTTGATGTATCATAGACAACGACTTCCCATTGTGGTTAACATGGGGAGTGGTCTAGGATAGTCATCCTTCTTGGTAGTCACTTTGAGTAGTGGTCAAGTAGAATGGTCTGTCTCGTCGGGCAGTCATTCTTTCGAAGTTCACAATTGTGAGCAGTTTCGAAGAATGATCCGTTTTGGAGGTTGATGCAGGACAAACATTCCTCGAGGGTTATACATTCTCTCCAGGTTACACTTTGTTTAGTGTCGGAGGAATGGCCCAGGGTGGAGAATGGTCCAGACAGTTATTCCTTAGGGCAGACTCATTCTCTCCAGGTTACACTTTGTTTAGTGTCGGAGGAATGGCCCAGGGTGGGGAATAGTCCAAGATCGGCAATCAAAGACAGTCATTCCTTAGGGAAGACTCATTCTCTCCAGGTTACACTTTGTTTAGTGTCGGAGGAATGGACCAGGGTGAGGAATGGTCCAAACATTTCTTAGGGTTTATACATTCTGTCCAGGGTGCACTTTAATTAGTGTAGGAAGAATGGCCCAGGGTGAGAAATGGTCCAGGCTCAGAAATCAGAAATAATCCTTCTTCCTTGTTTGTGAAGAATAGGGAAAATAGCCCATTACTGATAAGGGCAGATATTCTTTTAGATCTCACAAACGTGAGTGAAACATTGGCCCAAAGGATTCAGTTTATCTTTAACAATATTTTTCTATGCAGGATGGCAGCGGATGATTGTTATGGAGACTACCTGTCTCCAGACAGTAGAGATATACTACTGTGGTGGATATGTTCCATTGTTCGTGAGGCAGATATTCTTTCAGAGCTCACAGATGTGAGTGAAAGATTGGCCCGGATAATTCAATCATAACATTGTTCTTGTGCAGATTGCTATCAGATGTTTGTTATGAATATTATATGACAGTAGATGAAGACTATTGCGGCAGATATTATTTCAAAGCTCACAGATGTGAGTGAAAGATTGGCCCAAACAAATCAGTTTATATCATAACATTGTTTCTATGCAGGATGCTCTCAAATGTTTGTTATGAAGATTGTAGATGAGGACTATTGTGGTGAATATGTTTCACTGTTCGCAACCATACGTTGTTGATCAAGTACTTGTGTGTTACTTGATGTGGTAGTGAACCACTAGATTGTAGTTATGTACTACTATGAATAGACACAGTTGTGCTCTATCCTTGTTCTAAATGCCTTGAAGACTATCAGCAGTTTATTGGAGATAATGATCATCCAGATGGATGATGAACAGATATTTTCTAGACGGAAAACAGTTCAAAACCTTTACTCCTCTTGTATCACTCTATGGTAATAGTGACTTATCCAACATCATATCTAATTACTCAGATGAAGTATGGTTTCGAGAATTGATGCAGATGATGGTGATGGTGATGCTCACGATCTAGTCATGAAATAGTCTAGATGACTATATTGATGCTACCGGGTAAATGGTATGTTTTTGTGCTCAAGTCCATTACCTGTAAATACCTCTCTAGCTAGGAGGGAGTGTTAATATTATGGTAGCTACGAGAGGTATTTACCTCCACGTGTGAACTTGATGAGTATAGAAGACTTTGGGAAGCAAGGGAAACCCTAATGAGTTGGCTAATAACCCTAGAAGCCTTGTTGGCTCAAGAAGATAATTTATATTAGGTTATTAGCCTCCAAGAGAAGAAGTCGTCTAGAAATAATAATAATATATTGAACAGACACATACCCAGAAGGAGAAGTCGGCCCCAGCAAAACTGGCAGGACTACTATAAATACAGGGCACTAGTTCTCATTTGCAGCATCTCAGAATTGCAGTTCTGTAGTTTGGTGCGCACTGCAGTTGCAGTCTTGTGCGCAGGTTTGGAGGAATAGTTGGTGTAGCTGCAGCAGCAACAAGTTTTCAGTATTGGCTTGAATATCTCTTGGCTAGGGTTTGGGACTATTTGATCAGCTTCTTGTGATGCGCTATCCTTAGGGAATGATGCACTACCCTTTGTTTGGCTATCTAGCCTAGGTTTTGCTTCTGGAGGAATTCTTAGTCAATGTTAAGGTGCTCAGAGGGAGGCTTCGGCCTATGGTTGGGTGACGAAGGTGTCGTTAATGGTAAAACGAGCACACCATTTTCTATATTCTAACAGACTTATGGATCCCCTCTTCCTCCTTGGGAGGGATCCTGAGTTCCCTATTGGAGAGGTCTTCTTACAATGATAAACAAGAAAGAAAATGATGAAAAACTCCAAGCCTATTCCCTCAAGAGGTGAGTGGAATGGCCTATTGGAATGTTTCTAGAATTCTCCAAGGAGAAAAGAGGATTCTCAAGGGAGGATTTAGGTAGCATAACAATACTATAGAAATATTAAGTTTTTAGTGCACCCGTGGCCTCCATTTATAGCATGTCTTCAAGGCATTATTCAACTGGTTCTTTGTGTGAACAAGGGGCCCTTTAGGGCACCCTTTGGTCCTTGAACATCCACTCATTCAGATTCAGCTCAGATCTGAGGGTCAAATCAAGTTAGGAGCTGGTCCATAAGTGGTTGAGGGGATGACAAGAACCATAAATGCATTGTTCATAGGAGTGCACGGCTTTTCTCATACACAGTCGTGCATATGGCGCATTGTGCGCTCTATGAGCTTCTTTGGCCCATGCACTGTGTGCGCACTTCCTTTAGTGATTCAACACATGTCAATTTTTGTCCAGTTGTATAGTTTTTGCCTCTTAGAAACGAATTTTTGGTGTTGCAGGTGAACTAATAGATGTTTGGAACTGCTATATTTCTGTAACCATTTGCATGCAATGTTGCGGACAAAATTTCACTGATAACAATAAGGATGGAACATAAACCTATTTAGCGACATCACTTTCTATGTAAATCCTATTAATTATGATAATCCATGTTTCACAACTATGAATATACTTAATATATATGAATAAAGAGAGCTTATGTAATGGCACCGAGATTATCATGCAAGTAAAAGATAGATGGGATAACAAGTTGTAGACTTACATGCTTAATGAATCCTTTGATTGTAATTTTTAGGTATTAAACTTGTTCATTTAGTACAAGCATTATTTTTTTTAAGAAAAAAAAATGTATGATACATGAATGCCATTATTTTTTTATTAAATTAACTTAAAAACAAATTTATTAGAAGTTAATTGACTTTGGAAATAATTTAATGGTGTTTATGATTATAGAGAGAAATTTATTGTGGGTGACTCAAAGGAAAATAAATTTTCTATAACAAATTGTGGGTAACGCAAATTCCTAGGTGGTGGAATTTATGTAATAGCATGGATCTTGAGGGGGTCCACTGTGATGCCGTGTTGGGAAACTATGAACCCAAGGAGGCTTCTAACGGTGACGCAAAATACACACTTGAGGGGGTTCAAGCAGATATTGTACTGACGACATCGTTGAAAGACAACTCGTAAGTCATCTAAATGTTGAGTTCGTTTCTTGGATCGAGCAGTGAGGTCGTCCAAGTAAGTGAGGATGATTCGAGCAAGATCGTGGAAAACATAAGTCATGGCTCGTTGGAACGTAGCACCTGCATTTTTGAGTCCATAAGCCATGACATAATAAAAAAAAGTACCCCATGGGGTGGTAAATGCAGTTTTATACTGATCTGCTGAATGGATTTGGATTTGATTGTAGCCGGAGAACCCATCCATGAAGGACAAGGCCTCGTGGCCAACATAGTCATCGATAATTTGGTCAATGAAAGGGCTTGGGAAGTTCTCTTTGGGACAAGCATTGTTGAGATCACGAAATTCTCTGCAAATACAAATAGTTCCCCTTTTTTTTGTTAACGGGGACAGGGTTAGATACCCATGAAATGTATGTGATGGGGTATATGAACCCTGCAGTGCATAACTTGTCAATTTCAGCTTTGATAGCCGCGACTTTGGATGGGTGCAATGGGCATTTATTTTGATGGACTGGAGCAACATTTGGTCATGTGTCGATGCGATGTTCGACGATAGAAGGATCGAGGTTGGGCATCTCTTTATATGACTAGGAAAAAATATCTCGGTATTCCTGGAAGAGAGCTTTGTAAGCTGTGAGTTCCTCAGGGGAGCATGCGGTGCCTATGGAGAAAAAGTGCTCTGTGGTGGAGCGCATTCCATGGGAAATCAGGGCTAGTGAGTTCCTCCAGGATATATTTGTTGCAATGGAAAATGCAAGAATATAGGGGATCCGGGGAGGTAACATTGGTGACTGTCACCATGTGATTGTCTTCAAGTGGTGAAGACCTAGAGGGGGTATCACAGCTATGGTGTGATGGCTCGCTTGACATAAACCAAATGTCCAGATACTGTGGGTTGTAAAATGTGGTAAGGGGTAATATTTCATGGGGGAAATGAACCGGATGATTGGGAGGATTTGGGGAATATCCTCAGACAGTCTATCCATGAACCCTGGAGGGGTGGGAAGTGAATCTGGTTTAGGAGAGGTGATGTCAAAAGTATATGGAGAAGGGATAGGGGGAGTCACTTGCATTACATGAGGTGAGCGGGTTGAGTGATTTTGAATAAGGGTTATTTGAATACACCTATATTCAATGATCAAAGGAAATTGGTATGTGAAATGAGCAAGTGAGTCACAAAGAGAGCAAGGGCATCTCATTCGTTCAGGGACCGAGGTCGAGACATAATGGATTTCCGTGACGTGGGTTCCAGAAGGTGTTGGAGGAGAGGGCTCTTGCTGAAAGGTTTGGTGTACCGCCATTAGCGTCTGTCGAAACTGAGGTAAATTTGGGAAATGATGAGTGTAGTGGCCATACTCTGAATAGATGACATATGTGAATTTGGTTTGCATCCATTTACTTCTTGTAGTAGGGGATGTTGTGGTAGTACTAGGTGTGCTTGGTGAAGCAGTGAGAAATGGGGTTGCTTGAGGGAGCTGAATCAGATTGTGTAGTTACGGAAGGGAAGGAAATCTATTAGTGGGGTGTCCCTCTCTTTCGTAGAGTGCGCAAGGAGGGTGAACTCAGGGAGGAAGTGGAGTGGTGGGATATTTCTTCTTCCGTCTTCCCCCAGCTGTAGCAATGGTGTTGATGATTGGGGGTGAGGGTGGTGTGGACAGAGTTAGTACTGCAATATGCATCAGGATTCTCTCTGACTGAGGAGGTAGGGATGGTTGAGGAACCATCATGGGTGGGTGTAGATACCATATAGGGATGGCGAGCACCATGTTGGGAAGGGTAAGCACTGTGACTACCTAAAATGCTTGTACTCCTGGTGGGGGGTAGAAGAAGGGGATTTGAGTAATGGATTTGGGGATTGTTTACCAAACTGGGATTTTCCCCTAGGGAAGGGTGAAATTGGGGATAAGTGGTGTCATAAGGTTCTCAGGTAATTATTGAGGTAGAATTTATTCAACTAGTGGGACGTCGACGGGTGGAGAAGCCTCAGTGAGAGGAATGGTATCTCCAATTTCAGTTCCATTAAAAGATATGACACACACTTGTGTTGAGGGGTGTATGAGCGGTGATGCTCCATGGTATTCCCCCAGCAAGGATGGGTCCTTGAAAATTTTGGGGCCCATATCCATGAGTGAGTATGCATTAGAACTAGTGCAGACAAGATGTAAGATGTTATCGATGTTGGAGGAGTAGTTAGGCTCGTAATGTGAAACTTGGTTGATGGTGCTGATTTTCCCATTGTGGGGGAAAATCATTGTTCGAAACACAGAAGAGGCCACTGCCTTCATAGCATACATGTAGCTATGTTCAAACAAGATGTTGTAATCGAGCGGGGCGTCGATAACCTTAATGTTGATGAGGATGGTTTTACTCTCGATTTCGACAAAGAAATTTTGAAAGAGCCCTTCAGGGGAGGATGGTCGACCATCATAAGCTCTCAAAGTGATGGCGGATGGTACTAGCTCAGGGGGGGCAAGTTTTTTCCATACAATTTTGGACATGATGCATGTGGATGCACCTTCATCAATGATACATTGATGAACCATGATGTTTTGAATCTTGACTGGTATCTGGAAAGCTATCAAAGCGGGGAGATGAGGTTCCCCACAATCTAGATCAAATGTGATGAGTCTAGTATCAGCTGGGTTGACTACCCCCAATGTGAAAAGAAAGGATTTCTGTTTAGTTGGATAGGTTTGGAGGACCTCCAATACCAACATGGATGTAGGGGACTGTGCCAAGTCATCAACCAGACTATAATTATGTGTCGCCCTAGCCTGAGGGTTGTTGACATTCTGTCATAATGGGATGCGAGGGATATGAATGGCGGGTTCAGTGTTAGGGCATGGAATCATCAAGGGTTGTCTGACTGTAGTTGGAGCTGCTTCCAAAGTGGGAATAGAATTAGGGGGTGCACTGTATTGACGACTGCACATTTGCAGAAGAATTTATTCTTTGCTAGTGAGGAGGATATTGTGATCCGCCTGATTTATAGGGTTTTGATACTGTCCCATTTGTGGTGGGGCATGATGTATCTCATGTTGGGTATTCATCACACCTTGGTGTGGAATAGGGTTTTTCAACATAGCCAGGGGTGGTTGTTGCAAATACTGTTGTGGGGCATGTTGAGGGGTAGGTGGCGCTGGAGGATGTGGCGCGTTCATGGAATCTTTCATCCATTTGAAGTTGACAATTTGGGGGAAATGTTGAGTATAATGACCATGCTCACCGCAAAGAGCGCAAGGGAAGTTCGTCCAGAGGTTGTTGTTGTTGTTCCTCCCTTGGCGTTTGTTGTTATTGTCCCTTTGGGGGTTCTGGTTACCCTGATTCTGGTTGCCCCCAGCAGGTCAGTTTTGTTGGGGGTTATTTCCTCCTGGTCCTGGGTTATTATTGTTTTGGTTTTTTCCTTTATTTTTGGCATTATTCGATTGATGGTCCGGATTTTCCGTATTCAACTATTCAAAAGTATGAAATTGTTGAATGGGAGAGGGCTAAAGAAAGTTAGCACCGACGTGTGGTTGTCCTTGTGGAGGAGAAACTAGTTGTGGAGGACCTGAGGTAGACAAGGTACCTGAACTTGGTTGAGAATCCAGGCACATGATGGGTGATGGCAGGGGTCCACTCATGGGTGGAGGGAGAGCAGCAAGATATGGCTGTTGATAAAGGGGAGGAGGGTAATAAGATGACCCTCCATATATTGGTGGATATTTGGGTGTACCATACATAGGTGGTGGTTGGATGTACAGGTTGTGGTGTGTTGTGGTACCAATCAATCCATACCTCGCATGAGAGATCCTAGGTTTGTCTTGGCCGAATGGTACGGGTCTCGGTGCGTCAGGTATGACTATGTATAGGTAACCCGACTGAGCATAAATGAGGTCGTACTATTGAGCTTTGCTGATGGATTCCTCTTTGGTTTGGGGGAAGGTAGATGCCACATCTTTGGAAAGTATAGAGACGAGTGATTTGAGAAACCAATCGAGATGCTATTCTTTGGTGGTTTCTGCTTTACATAAACTACGTCGCCAACACCATTCGTGAATGTGGTTGGAAATATGTGTAGTTGAGGTTTGTTTACACTTGGAGAGAAGTTCGAGACCAGTGTCATGACGAAATGGTAGTTTAAAGAAGGCCAATAATGCTTTGGACAAGTATTCAAAAGTCACATGGGACCCTGATTTTTCGTCCACATACCATTTGGTTGATGGACCAGTGAGTGTGCGCTGAAATAACCTTAAGCGGATGGACTCATACATGATGTTGTTTGAAGAGCACCATAAGTGAAAAATTATGACATGGTTGGCGAAATCTTCCCTCAATTTGCCTTCAAATTTTGGAATATATGAA
The DNA here is from genome assembly GCA_009831015.1 of Picea engelmannii. NCBI lineage: Eukaryota > Viridiplantae > Streptophyta > Pinopsida > Pinales > Pinaceae > Picea > Picea engelmannii. Next base: position 214,913 of record ML789762.1, on the reverse strand, counting down.
GGTAGTTTAGTAGGCATATTGGGTCATGTGGGGTCATGAAATATGGGATCATTCATGAGTTTACTCAAATTAGGAATGTTGAGAGATGCCAAATATGGCATGGGGGGTGTTGGTGGAGGATTAGTTCCAACCATGGTGTGAGCAGGTAGTGGACCTAACCCTTGAGGGGGGTTTGGTGGGGTTGTACTTGTCCCTTGAGAGGAAGTTTTCCCCCCACCTTCTTGTGAAGGAGAGCTAGTGGATGGATGGCCTTGGGAATTAGACCCAAGTAAGGTGGAACCAAACAATTTTGATCTCAAAATAGTGGCACTCACAGGGGTGTGAGACGGTGAGTTGGCAAGACTAGGAACTACTCCTAGAATAGGAGGGAGATTTTCCAAGCGTCTGGAACAATGGGGATTCTGTGGGTCCCCTATGATGTAAAACTAACAAAGTGAATGTGTGCTCATGGTGATGAGAGTAATAAATGAACAAGAGACTTGTATAATTTGGACCTTCACAATATATCTCACAATCGCATGTAATCAAATGAGCATCATACATAAATCAATTGTAAATAAGCATACATGTGGGTAGGTGGATTTTGTCCGCGTGGGAGAACAAAGAAAAAAAATGCTCATGTCCTAAAAAGACGTATCATCCTTCCTCTCAAATAACATTGGATCTTCCAAGAGCACTCAACAGTGGGGTCTGAAGCCATCGGAAGAGGAACTAGTGAAGGATGAAACAATCAGTTATAATGAAGGGTAGAGAGTGCATATCTTGAAAGAGCTGATGATATTTCCCAATAGCCACACAAAATTTGATCAAGGTGAAATTGCAGCCAACAATATCCACCTAGGTAGATGTCCTAAATTTGGCGACTAGGTACCTTGGTCAAAGTGAGACATTTAGATTTTCGGCCTCATAAATGGGTCACGGGCTGGATCCCTTTCAAGAGTTGGGTGACTCAAGAGGGGACACATAGAACAACTAGACCTCGGCCTTCGAACCTTCACGGGTATCTCCCTGCCTTATGGTTTTAGGAACACTTGACTTAGTGGATTTTTAAGTTCCCTATTTGGTAACTTCTAATGTTTGAAAATGTGAGAACCTAATAACGAGGGGTTATTTGGATGCATACCCCCGAGATCCTACCTAGACTAAAAAATTTATTTTGGCACCTCCTGTGGAGGAAAACTTAGTGATTTTTTAGAAAAAAAATTAGATGTGGTGGGTTTGAGAGATTGGGGGTGTGAAACAATCTCGTTTGAATTAAATGGGTGTGGATAATTTCTTCAAGAAATAGTGGGACGTTTCGAAATTTCTTTGGAGAAAACCTACTTCAACCTCCATAATTCAATATGAAATTATGTGAGTGAGGAGTGACTATGTGTGTGAGCAAGTGATAAAATGTGTCAAACTTTAACAAATTAGGTGTAAATTTGCAACATGTGTACTTCCTGTGGTCCTTACAAATCTTGGTTACCTATCTTACTAGATGTCATTGGTACAACCTTGCAGAATTTTAAAATCCTTAAAGAACTAGCATGTGGATATATGGGTCCTTACTAATCCTTTAAACT
>ML789762.1:148122-167905 GCA_009831015.1 Picea engelmannii | reverse complement strand
TCTCTTGTGAAATTTAATCAACCATTTTGACAAAAATCTTGCATGACTTAGTTCATGTTCTTGAGAGTGTATTGTTCACTTAGCATATGTTATAATATAGAAATTTATGATGTTTTCCTATACATTTGATTTGAGTAGTATTAGCTTATGTTACATGCCACATTATGTGACTTAATAGCTTTCTCATATACCACTTTTTTTTAAATGAAGGTTTTACCTACTTTCACAGGTCATTTAATTAGTCTATGTTATTTCCTTTTCTCTAGACACATGTTGATGTTCAATATATGCCATATGATAACCCACATTATGTTATTGAAAAATTGATTAAATATCGTGTTTGTGAGTTTCTTTGTCCAAACATGGTAAAAAACATCACTCATAATGTTAATCTTGTGTTCAATGGAACAACTAAGAAAGTTATGTAAACAAATATTTTGCAAAAGCACACATGTGTCGTCCATCCCTACAGGCATGTCATATAAGTGTTTGTGATATCAAGCCAAGACCATCCAAGTCCACAGTGCTTCCTTTACATGATAAGTTGCGAAAATACAATTGATTGTGTTTGTCATACATTTTTTGCAGTCGTAGTCTCGTCAATAGATCTCTCATGCACTGGACCAGATTGTAAATCGTTCGAGACAACGAGTCTACAGTTGTAACTAAAGAAAATTGTGTCGGTCCATTTGCAACTTTATCTAACAATTAGTTTAAGTGTTTCTCAACAACCACGTCAAAGCTATCGAGGTTGGAGCATTGGCCTGCTCTAATGCAAGGCAGACATGACAGTCGACCAAGGTTATTGATGTTCACAATTCATGACAACTACCCTTCCACAATATTATGGGAATGATGTCAGTGCTAGTGGTAGTATCTCTCCTTTCGAGTGCTTCTTATGTTATGAAAACTATAGTTTCTTTAGACAACTGGACTTGGACGTAGGGTGTACTTACCTTGAGGGAAATATCTCCAAATCTGATGGCTTTGACCGAGCTATTGAGACACACTTACACCAATTGTTAGATAAAGTTGCAAATGAAATGACATGATCTTTTTTCAGTGCAACTATAGACTCGTTGTCTTGAACGATTTATGGTTTGGTCTAGTGCTGGAGAGATCTATCTCCTCAAGATTACAAAACATGTCTTGCAACATTAATCAATTATATTTGCATAGATTATCATGGAAAGGAAGGAGTTCAACTTTGGGACTAGAGATACTCGTTATGAAATATCACTTTTCTATGAATCAATTTTTATTTCACCAACCCCCTATAGAAACACCACTAATTAGTAGTAGATATTCAAACAAAACACTCACTACAAAAACACCACCAATTAGTAGTAGAAACAAGTCTTCAAACAAAACACCCATAATTTTAGGTGTTGTGAGTGGGCTTGATTCTTCTCCTCATCATATGCATGTTCACAACTAGGGGAACTTGGAAGACTGAAGTATGCCCTATTTCAAAGGGGATACAAAGGTAATGTACTTGATATGAGTTGGTTTTATTTTTAACGGTAACATGTCGATCTTCAATATATGACATATGATGACCCACATTATGCTATTGAAAATTTGATTAAATACAATTCTTGCAAGTTTCTTTGTCCAAAACATAGTAAAAAATATCAGTCACAATGTTAATCTCTATGGGACAACTCAAAAAGATATGTAAACAAATATTGTGCAGAAGCACGCATGTGTCACCCATCCCTACGGGTATGTCATATAAGTGTTTGTGTGTGTATTGTATTGGTGGTGACTCATTTTCATAGATTATTATGCTTCTTTGCAGTCCCTTTATTCATGGTTTGACTTTATAATCATTTCCCCTTGGGTCTTGCTTCATTGCATCCTGCCTACAACATGATCATTATAGTTTTGCCTCACAATAATACATATATTAGTGATGAGATCAAGTGATTTACATTAAGCGTCTCAAACATAGTTCTCTCACACCAATCACCATGGGTTATCTACAAAAATGTGTTTTCCAGCTAACTTGCTTTAGCCTCTGCATATATTTTGTACTGGGAAAATGAAATATTTACTTTATGTTCTATTTGCCCTAGAAGAAATGCTCTCTACATTTTACAATCAATTTGGGAAAAGAGATTTGTCATTTCTCACCATTCAAAAGTGATCAACAAACAAACAATACGATTAAAAGAAAATTCACCACTCGACATGGCATAAAGCTTAGAAACTTTCCAATAGAAGGGAAAAAGTGTCAATTTTTAAAAACAAAAAAAGCTATTCTAGGAGTAATGTCAAGGTGGTAAAGCCATGAACTATAGAAGCATGATAATACCAAGTAGGAAAACCAAATAGGAAATCTCTCTTTCAAATAAAATAACATCATGTATGTCATGTCGTATAACAATTATGTGAACATATATCCCTCTCAGCTCATTAAAGATGTAAAATGGCATGTTATAGCACAATCTGTACTTGTCCAAAGCCCAAGGAAAGTGAGACAATATTGGCGTAACAAGGGGGTGACCTATCACTATCACCTTAATAGGAAACCCCTTATTTTTTAGGAGTAGGAGAGATACTACCCCAAGGGAAACGTCCCTAGTGACCTAAAGGGATGGTGAGCTAAAGCAAGGATGAAAGTGCCCCTCTCTTACTGGTCACTCAAGTTAGAAATGTCACAGGGTTTATGTCCTTAGGAGATGAATCAAAATGCAAAAATAAGGTATACCTGCCCTTAACAAAACAACAATTGAAAAAATATGGGAGTTATAAGTACAAAGATGATATTAGAGCTTCAAAAGACAATAAACCAATAAAATATATGCTAGCTGATATAAAATTGCAGCAAAATGAAAGTGTACAACAACAATATATATTTTGTAACAGTTGTAGGAAAAGTGTCTTAAAAATGCTTGAAAAGACAATGAAAAGATAGCATTTATTACTTAGAATGATATTGATTTGTCACAAGCACTTTCTGAGGTGATTAGCTAGAGAATAATATGAATTATGCAAAAAATTTGTTGCTTTTAGATGGTTGTAAAAAATGTTTATAACAACAACAAGAATTAATGCTCAGAATTGCAAGAAGATATCATGGAAACTTAGCATTTATCAAGTAGATTATTTAATGGTTATCACAAGCAATTTCTGAGTATGTTATGTCAATTTTAGTTGAGTGTATGCAACAAACTACAAGGTTAGTATGGTTGTAGCAAATGTTTTGTAACAACATCAACACAAATAGTTAGTTTAGCTAATCTAGGGTTAGTATTAGTTAGTGGAAGCTTCAAAGAAGAGAGTATGAGAGTTGTTTGCTCACAATCCTTCACAAGAGAAAGTAGACAAGTGCCCTTTGGGCTATGGAATCTTTGATAGCAACAAATAACTTGGAGAATTTAATGATTATACTTGTCTAAAGATAAATGAGGTGAAACATTGAAGAATAGCACCTTAAGTCTTCAAGGGTCCAAGGYCTYAASGATAAATTCARTTAGAKAGTAGGCTMTTCTAGGSTCTAGYRARTTTCTCCTTMCTTAGACTATTGAAATATATTTTATGCAACACGCCTATAGAAAAGRATTTCTAAATTGMTAKCACTTTAGGGCTYTAGAARCCTTAATCTAGAMAAAATGTTCTTAACAATAAGTGGCAAGATCAAGAAGGAAGAAATACCTTATGTTCTTTCTCTTAGGGTTTATTAGCAAGCAATTTCATAATCTTCAATATAAACAAGTAAAATTGACCACAAACATTTAATGCATAAACAAATTTGTGACATTCACTTGCTTCACTAAGAATAATCAAGCATGAAAAACCCTAGTTTGCAGAGATTACCACCAAAATAGCCAAGAAACATCATAAGAAAGCTCCTCCAAGCCTAGCGCATGAGCAAAAGGCACCATAAACTCCAAAATAGCACAAATCTCAGCCAAAATATGCCACTAGGGTGAAAATTCCAGTCCTCCCTCTTGTGAGGGGAGAGTTCTATTCAAAATAAATGTCACTTTTGTGTATTTATACCAAAATCTATCCTAAAATTAACTTTAGTTCAAAACTAGAGGGCTGACCTGATCAATTTTCCCTAAATTTACAAAATAAATAAATTCACAGAAAACATCCCTAAAGAAGGTAATGTCATCCCTTCTAGGGTGACGTTAGGTCCCCTCAAGGAGATGTTAGGTTGCAAGAACATGGTGCTAGGCCTCCAAAGGCCTCAATCTCTTTCCACACATGCCACCATCATCTTCAAGGAACCATGTCATCCTAGACTAGAAGGATGACATCTCAGCCTCCAAAGGCTAGCGTCCTGGTGCATGGAGGGAGAAATCCCTCCCCCTAGGCCTAATAGAGTGCCTCCAAAGGAAACGACTTCTTCCTTCAACATGCAAGTGGGTCATCACTTTCATTCCCCAATCGTGGGGTCTCAACATCCATCCCTGGGCTTTGATCTCTCATGAAGATCCGAATTGATCATCTCCTCATGAATACATGTCCACCCGGCAAAGTCCTGTAAAGACAACAAGTACGCCCTCCGGGTTCCATGAGTCACAAGTATCATAGCAAGTAAATCAAATTTAATAATAAAATCACCAAACATGTGCATCAAACCCCCCCTAAACCAAACAAATTCTCAAGGGCATTAAACAACTTGCCAAATTTAGGTTTGGGAAGGGTCTCAAGATCCCATATTGGGTCAATAACTCCTAGGTCTAGGGTGTTTTCTAGGTGGAGCCTATCCTAGTCATGTCTGTATGTGAGATGGTGTGGGGTAAGCTTCTAGGCATCTGTTTCATGACATACAAGGGTTTGTATTGTCTTACCTATGGGCACCTTTGTGGAGGGTGAGCTGCATTTTTTTTGCGATGCAATTTTTTTCAAGCCCATTTGTTTGTCATTCTTCTTAGTTTTTTCTTTCATTTTTCAAGGAATTAGTTGGAGGCCATTGTCCTGGCTTGGTGTCCAGATACGCCAGTGTCATTCACAAATACCTTGCGGAAATGAGAAGGTTGGCTCATGATGAGACCCCCTTTCTCTCGGTTATGCAACTGAGAGCCACTAACCGGGCTTGGTGACCAGATGATGGTAATGTCATACTGCTAAATACCTATGATCATTATAGGTCTGATCATGATGAAACCTCCTATCCCCCAACTAACACATTGAGTATTCATTATCAATAATTGTGTAGGTCCCCCATTTCTTATAGAGAAGCATTTCATTGCTTTCTCGGGGATCCCTGGGCGAAGCATCTCAAATGTTTTATGATTGTCTTTTATCTTTTTCTAAATACTTTAACCCTTTGGGCCTTTAGCCTCTTCTTTCCATGAGGTAAGGTACAATCCCTTTTGGATCAATACACCCAAACATCCTAAAAGGATGGGGAGATGGAGGGAAAGAAGTAGGGAAAGTGATAAGTATGGTAGGGAATGAAAGATGACTTTTCAAGGAACCACCCAGTAACAACCTATTCCCGGGGGCAACCAACTTACTAGGACACAATGAAACCCCCTCATGTTTAAATAAGGAAAAGAGCATAAATTCCAAGCAAATGTTCTAAAATAAACAAATATCCTTTGCAACATGTTCAAATGATTTAAATATCTGAGTGATACATACCATGATACCTGTACTCATTACCTCATGGAGAAAGACCCATTCCCTTGTGGGAACCAGGCTGATGTGGTGGATGTTGTTGTTGGTGATGTGTAGGATGTACCAAGAAAAAAAAGGGCCCCTATAGGGCTATGCTATGTCCATATGGCTCTCAACACTCCATGTGTACAACCTGTGGGCCTGGAGACATGATCTCCTTAATTACCCCCAGGTTGGGGGTAACATGGATCACTGTAACCATGAGAATATATATATATATATATATATATATATATATATATATAACATTTAAATAGCAACACATGGACATCAATGTGACCTTGTGTATTATTAAAATAAAAAATCACTTTCCTATTGCTTCATAATTCAATAGTTAAAATATCAAAGACTATAGGTGAAAACCTAGTTCAAGTACTTTGAGATTTTCCCATTATTGAAATAATGATAATATAAACTCTTAAAAATTTTGTGGATTTTGAGTGCCCAATTAAGTAGAGACAAAATCTTAACCTATCCATGTTGGAAGAGAAGGCCTTGTTATCCCCTAGCCTAGGGATAACTAAGGAGATTGTGTCTCGAGGCTATTGGCACAGGGGCAGACCCGGGGTTCAACGCTTAAACAACGCACCAACAAAACCCTAACTACCGACTCTTTCGGCAACACCTGCGAAGCAAATGAAGTCTCATCCGAGGTAGAGGCAGGGGTGGTTGCAGGACTCAAGTGTCTACAACCTAGTTGGGACACCGATCTGTGATCACAGTACTTAACAGAGCACTTAGCAGTTAACATTCATTAGTATTGAACCTTTATTCACATCACAAGAAGGAAACTTAATTACAGAGCAGCGCAGTATTCAACAAAATCTAACACATCCAAGCACTTAGCACATAGAAATAGATCAGATCTAGCATTCATTCATATCACTAAGCACTAAAATACTATATCAAAAGCATCTAACATACATAAAGATCACAGCACTAAGCATAAACCACATCAATCACACAAAACAACCATAATACAGGATATACGTGGCTCACCCCTAGCGTGGGGCTACATCCACCAACTCTTCATATTATTTATTATCTTCCTTCAATCTTCAAACATGCATAGAGCCTCAAAACCATCTCCGCATAGGACATGAAATATACGCTCACCTCACCAGATCCTCCTTCCCCGAGCTTGGTACATCAGAGAGCCTTCCTACAATCACTTGCACTCAGCTCTGCAAGTTCTCAACACACAGTATGCATAGAGCTAACCCGATCACATAGATCCAACTATTTACATTACTTGCACTTAGCACAACATCACACTACCGCATAACCGCCCTTACTTACATCGCCTGGATTTATATTTATACATTATAAAAGGCCTAAACATGGGTAATACCCATGGGCCAACATCCCATACCCGTTACATAAACCCTAAACCCAAAAAGTCCATAAAAGGTGGCGAGATCCCGCGATCTCTACTTCGCGTGGCGCTCCATCTTCGACCAGCCTGTCGAAGTCCCAAAAGTGGCCAAACATGACCAAGGTTCTCCAAAACTTGGTCAATGGCCAACATGCCCCCAACACTCACCTGTGACTCGTCCTGAGTCACTCTGATATGGGTAGCTCTACCTCGAAAGTCTCGAGCTTGGCTCAAGCTGCCTCGACCTGCTGCTTCGCCAGAGCCTCCTGCTCGGCGAACTCCTAAATAAATTTCTCAGTCACAAGTTCTACCAAGCGTTGCTCCACCGAAGTGACTACTTGTTCTAGTTGTGCACCTTGTCCCTCAATTTCCTCAAAAAGTGTGCAGGCTTCGTCCTGCAATGGATGGAGCCTCTGGGTTACTTCCATGACTTTACTCTGGATGGCATGGACCCATTGTTGAACCGTGCACTGTTCCTGAGACCTTTTCATCCTCTCAACTGCTGACAGTGGCTTCAGTTGTTCTTGCATTGTTTTTGCTTGTTGTTTCTCTTCCTGGAGCTGTGACTCCAACGTTCTTAGTTCTGGGTCCTTTGTAAGGCACTCATAGGTCTGCGCACTTTGACTGGTAAGTTGTTTGCATTCTAAGGCCAATGCCTTGATTCTCTCAATTGCGCTCTGGGAAGTTTATTCTCTCTGATCTCGCACTTCTTGCGGAGTGCTTGGCACTTCTTTCAACTCCAGTTCCACAATTCTTGCTTGAAGCTGTTGAATGGCTTCAACAAGCTTCCCCACCTGGCTTTCAGCTTTTTCTTCTTCCATCTCTACTAGGCTCGTCACAGAGCGAAGTGATCTAGTGACTGTTTCTTTAACTCCCATCTGCTCCGCGAGCAACTGTTCTGTTTCCTTCTAGATCTACGCTCTATCCTCTACAAACTTCTCCTGGAGATCATCTTTTTCTTGTTGCACAACTCGTCGTTTCTCTATGGCTTCCTCATTTTCTTGTTTCAAAGCCTTTGTAACCTGTTATTTTTCCTCCTGGACATGACGAAGGCGAGCCTCTGTCGCATCTGCTATTTTGCGTAGTTGGGGCAGGCTCATCTCCCAACTTTATTCCTTCTGATGCCGATGGCGTAGTAGACACTGCGTGGCTCGAATAGAGAGCCCGTTGTACTCATTTGGGTTCTGCTTCGATCCTGTCAAACATTGTCTCTTGTTTGGCTTCGCTTCGCTACAAAATGTCCTCCGAGGTATCTAATACATCGGCAATGATAATGTCAATGTCACCCACCGTTATCACAGTCTGTGATGGAAGTCTATTGGCTTTTGATTTCTTCTACGATGAAGGTTTCTTTGGAAAAACCTTTCTTTTCTTAGATGTCTATGTCTCTGTCAAAGGATCTTTAGGTGGTGTTACTTCACCCTATTCTTGTTTTTCTTCTTCCCCTTCGTCGTCTTCTTTGTCTACTTCGTCACCTCCTCCTCCTTCAGGTGAATCTGGTGTAGTCTCCTTTGAGGCATTGTTTCTGTTCTTGCACCTCTTCCTTATTTTTCTTTTTTTTGTTGTCGGGTGCACCGTATTCTTTGCGGGTGACTACAAGACTTCCGATGAGGTCGGGGTCAGAGAGTTATGTCTGTTCAACTGGTATGAGAAACTCTGCAGGCCATTCTTTAGTTATTTCCTCCATATCTTCCTCCATGAGTTTATAATAAAACCGGAGCTCTTCTTTGTGTTCGTCTCCGTGCGCAGTGATATAGATGAAGTGTTTGTCTGCGCGGAACTTCCCTATTGGCCTGAACCGATGAAGTGTATTCGACGTCATGCAAGGGAAGGATTCAATGGCCCTCTTCAGTTTCAGATAATAGGTGTGGAATACCGCATTTGACTTCCATTGCTTCGCCATGTCGCTTGAATACCACAACATAGTGAACTTCGCAGCTAGTGGTTCAGACGGCTCAATTTCAGGGAAGGTCACTCCTTCCGACATCTCCCAAGAAATGAAGGCAATGAGAATCAGCAGCCAACTGAAATGAAACTCATAGCCTTGATCCTTAGCTTCGTGACAGTATTGTTCTAACTGGTTGATGAGGTAGCTCGCCCAGTTCATTTGCAGTCCCTCAACGCATTTTCCTGCGAGATCGACGACAAACCCTGTGACCTGCGTTGGCCTATTCTTCCTGACGAGCTTACCAGCGATCAAATGGCAAGCTAGGTTCACTGCGCCATTATGGATGGAGGCTACCTTGTAGCCCCACTTCCCCTTCTCCACATCGCCATAGGTATCTTTGATTCGCTGCGACATGGCGCGATCTGCAGCCTTCCCTAGGTAAAATTCCTATGGGTCTGGTCCTTGCATGCTTAACCCGATGATCTGATGCATCAACGATGGATCTACTGTGATGCGCCTATCCAACCATAGGTAACCACCATGGAAGCATGACAGCATGAGCCTAACGCATGCGTTAACCTCCTGATGTTTGTCGAAGTGTGGTATCTTCATCACATTGAGGATCATGAACCTCGCGATGTCCATGGTCCATGGCTGGTGGATTATCTTTGACTTCTTCCATGTTATCTTGGTCAAATACTTGTGTGGTGCGAGCATGCCATAGTTTTTGTGGTCTCCCAAATTGAAGTTGCTGATCTTCAGCGTTAGAATCTGTCCTAACTGCAGTTTGACTGCGCGTATCCCCTTCGGGAGGTACGCAGTGATCAATGTGTAGTCGAAGTCCCTCGGGATGTTGTTACGACTAACCACGCTAGCCAGAAGCAGGATATAGTCGAGCAGGATTGATGGGATGAGCTTCGCATTCGCCAAGTCATCATGATGCTTGGTTCGTTTCTCTATCGCAATTTGGGATGGCCTAGATCGACGTCCTGTCGATGGGGATGCTTGCACTCCTTTTGTTAATGAAGCTTGTGCTCCTGCGGACATGACCTTCTCAGCCATGAGGTCTATGAGGATCTCTTCAACAGATTTCTCTACTGCGTTGAAGTCACCCAACATACACGCTCAAGATCATATATCTCAGGTCGGTGAACAAACACTCAATGTAGCAGAACGTGTGGCAAGGTCTCAATAAGCACAACGCGGTGGTAGTCAGTTCTCTGTGGGCTCGGATAATCACAATTTGCAAAAGTGTTCTCGATGAGAAATTCGACGAGTTAAATAGCTAACACCGTAACAGATTCCTCAACGAGCAGGAATGCCTTAATCAATGTGATTCCATCCGTTATGGCGTGGTCCTAACGGTCCAATGGCGATGACTCCGACAATAATTGCATTTCTAGCCATTTTGGAGTATTGTTCTAATGGTCGGGACGCCTCCAACAGTCATATTGCTCCGTCGTGGAGAAGTGTCAATCTGTGTTGTTCTAATATTCCGACGAGGTTCAAGTTCTACAAACCTTCTTTCTGCGAAGTCCTCTCTGGAACTTCCTGCAGTTTTTCTAACTTAGCTTTCTTCTTACTGAGCCTTCTTGCTTTCTTCCCTGTGATCTGCATCTCTGGGTTCCTGTTTCCATTCTTATTCTTATCTGTACTTAACATAATAACTTCACGTTGTTGATGGTCTTTCATAGGGTTCGAGGGTAATACTTCTTCTTTTTCTGGAGTAGGTGCTCTACTCTCTTGCATGGATAGGTTTTTTAAGTCTTCTTGCGTTCTTTCAACTTTGACAGCTAGGTCTCTGGTCCTTAGTGGCTTCGACTTGTCCTCATGTTCTTCTATTAAGCGCACTATTCTCCTAGCCATGAAATCCCTTAATTCTTTCTTTTTATGTTCTAGAGCTTCCTATTCTTCTTTCTTGTGGATCTGATCTCCTTCAATCCAAGTTTTTCCTAGCAAAAGTGCAAAGATGATGTTGTTCTCAACAAACTTGATGACCTCGAATTATTCTTCTGTCGATATTCCATGAGCACTCATAGGTACATGGGCAAGTCTTCCACATAGGGTTATCAACTTTCCTTTAAACAATCCTATTCCTCCCAATGAAGGAACCATAGCAGGTTTTCCTAAGATTTCTCAAGTACTTTCTGTCATAATGTTCACCTGTGTTTCTGCATCCAATATGCAGTCTATGTCAAAGTCTCATATTCTTGTTTCTATGCACTCTTTTTCTTTTAAGATTTCTGATAAACTGGTGTCTCTGTGATCATTCAATTTTTCTTTCATCTGCAATAATATAGCCTCTGAGTCTTTCTGGTTCTTTAGCATATTCTTAGTCTCTTGACCTTCCTCTTGTCTCATGTTCATCTTCTCAACTTTAGCAATCATTCTAGGGAAATCCAAAACTTTATGTCCAATAGCTTTACAACAAAGGTAAATAAGACCTCTACCAAGGCATTCCTTAACAAGATGTCCTGGTCTTCTGCAGCTATAACAAAGAGTTAATCATCTCTTTATTTTAAACGATCCCCAACCTTTCATGTACTACACACTGGGATCACAATGATGAACCTGTAAAAAATTCTTTCTAGGATCCTGCATCCACTCGACAGTCCAACAATTCTTTCTATGCATGGGAATAACATATCTTCCACTATTTCTATCAGCTCTATTCATATCATATCTTCTTTCTTCGGGTTGTACCCTAGTTTTTAAGCTAGGACAAAATTTGTTTTTAGGCTAGGACAAAATATGTCAAACATACCTAGATCCATTCTTTAGAAACAAAAAATTCCACTTATCTTACCTTTATCAGAGCACAAAGCTTTAATATCTTACCTCTTTTCTTCATATCAGACTTCTCTTCTTAGCACAAAGCTTCACAAGTCAAGTAGCATATTGCGCACTAGAGCAACATATCCGTTCACAAAGCTTTCTTTTCTTCTGTTCCCAGCGATCACAGTTTTAAGGTCCTAGCAACGGAACCATTTGTTGGCACAGGGGCAGACCCGGGGTTCAACGCTTCAACAACACACCAACAAAACCCTAAATACCGGCCCTTTCGGCAACACCTACGAAGCAAATGAAGTCTCACCCGAGGTAGAGGCAGGGGTGGTTGCAGAACTCAAGTGTCTACAACCTAGCTGGGACACTGATCTGTGATCACAATGCTTAGCAGAGCACTTAGTTGTTAACATTCATTAGTATTGAACCCTTATTCACATCGCAGGAAGGAACCCTAATTACATAGCAACGCAATATTTAACAAGATCTAACACATCCAAGCACTTATCACATAGAAATAGATCAAATCTAACATTCATTCATATCACTAAGCACTAAACTACTATATCAGAAGCATCTAACATACATAAAGATCACAACACTAAGCATAAACCACATCAATCACACAAAACAACCATAACACAAGATATGCGTGGTTCACCACCAACGTGGGGCTACGTCCACCAACTCTTCGTCTTCTTTATTATCTTCCTTCAATCTTCTTACATGCACAGAGCCTCAAAACCAGCTCTGCATATGACAGGAGATATGCGCGCACCTCGCCAGATCCTCCTTCCCCGAGCTTGGTACAACACAGAGCCTTCCTACAATCACTTGCACTTAGCTCTGCAAGTTCTCAACAATCAGTATGCATAGAGCTAACCTGATAACATAGATCCAACTATTTACATTATGTGCACTTAGCACAGCATCACACTACCACATAATCGCCCTTACTTACATCGCCTAGCTTTCTATTTATACATTATAAAAGGCCTAAACATGGGTAAGACCCATGGGCCATCATCCCATACCCGTTACATAAACCCTAAACCCAAAAAGTCCGTAAAAGGTGGTGAGATCCCGCGATCTCTGCTTCCCCTGGCGCTCCGTCTTCGACCAGTTTGTCGAAGTCACAAAAGTGGTCAAACATGACCAAGGTTCTCCAAAACTTGGTCAAGGGCCAACAGAGGCCCACAAGTTCTAAACATGGATTTACAAGCGCTGAACGACCTAAGAATAGCCCCAGAGGCCCCCTCTTTTCTTCAAGTACATTCCACATATTTCCAGCAGCAACATCCATCACACCAGCCTGGTCCTGAAGTGGCAGTGAGTCTTGCTCCGCAGGATAATGAGACTAGGTATCATGGTATCTATCACTCTGATTTTTGAAGCACTTGAACATGTTGTATTGAATCCTTCTTCATTTCATGACATTTGCTTGGAAATTATGCTATTTTCCTTGTTTAAACCTGGGAGGGTGACATAGTGCCCTAGTAAGTTGATTTCCCTTTAGGATGGGTTGCTACTGGGTGGATATTTGAAGAGTCATCGTTCGTTCCCTCCATACTTACCACTTTCCATCTTTGTTCCTTACATCTCCCCCTTTTTTGGGCATCGGGATTGGCTACACTAGGAAGGGTTGTACCTTACCTCATGGGAAGAAGGGGCTAAAGGCAAATAGGGTAAAAGTAGCTCGAAAGAGTTAAAATCCAATTTTGAAACCTTTGATATGCTTTACTCAAGGATCCCCGAGAAAGCAATGAAAATCTTCTTAGTAAGAAAAGGGGACCCACAAGATAACATGAACACTCAAGGTATTAGTTGATGAATAGGAGGTCTCATCACGAGCCAACCTATTATGGCCATTGACATGTAGCGGTATGGCATTATCACCCATCTTGTCACCAAGCTAGGGTAATGTCTCTTGGTTGCGTATCCAAGAAAAAGGAGGTCTCATCACGAGCCATCCTTCTCATTTTCGTGAATTGTTTTGTGGATGACATTGTCACCTCTGGTCACCAAGCCAGGGCAGTGGCCCTCAACTATTATGTTGTAGCACAAGAGAAAAATATCAAAAGAAAGCAAGCTAATAATAAATAACAATGAATGGGATAGGAAACAATTGCATCCATGAAAAGGTGCAACTCACCCTCCACATAGGCACCCACAAGTAACACTATACATTTCTTTGCTATCACATGCACCCCATGCCCAAATATTTATCCCATGCCACCTCATACACTTGCATGATTTGGATCAGAATCCATCTGGGAATCACCCCAAACTTAAGGGGGATTAGACCAATATGACACCATGAGACCCTCTTAAAACCTAAAATTGTCAAGTTGCATAACGTCTTTGAGCATTTGTTTGGGGCCAAGGGGGGTTTGATGCACATGTTTAGGTGATTTAATTATTAAATGTTATTTACATAATATGATCCTTGTGACTTATTAACCCCTGTAGGGCGTACTTGTTGCCTCTGCAGGACTTTTCTTGGTAGACAGAAATTCATGAGGAAATGACCAGTTCGAACCTTCATGATGGCCTAAAGCCCATCAATGGACATTGAAGCCCCAAGCTTGGGGCATGACAGGGGTGACTGATTTGCACATTGAAGAAGGAACTCGTTGCCTTGGAGGCACTTTGGCAGAACCTATATGAACGAGCCCTACCTTCACTCACATGGACGATGGACTTGGGAGGCTTATAGACCATCCACCTAGTCTAGGATGTCATCCTAAAGGGTCTAGGGTTTTCTGTAGTGGTGTTTTGGTGAAGGAGGAAATTTTGCACAACACTTGGCAGTTGATGGTGTGAAAAGGCCCTGGGAGGCCCAACGTTCCACCAATTGAGGCCAAACATCCATCTTGAAGGCTCAATGTCACCCTAGGAAGGGCATGATGTCACCCTTTTAGGGTTTTATCCTACAATTTTATGTAAATTTAATTTTTGTAATAATTATTCAAGGTCGACCCTGGTTTTTTGACCTAAAGTAATTAAAGGTCAAATTTTGGTATAAATAAACATAAAGTACGTTCATTTTTCATCATAACTTGTCACTTGACAAGGAGAGGTCTGAAATTTCTCCCTAGTTGGGTGTACTTGGCTGAAATAGTGAAGCACTACTCTTATTGGAGGCTTGCTTTAGCACTTGGATCCATTTTTTGAAGTTTTATGGTGATCTTGCATAGTATATTCATGATTATTCTTGGTGCAAGTAAAATCTGCATTTTTTCATCTATTGAATGGTTAATGGTATGGTTTTATTTGTTCATACAAGATTACAAAATTGCATGGTGTATTTAATGCTTGAAGTAAGAAACTTAAAGTGCTAATTTTCTTGGCTTTTATTTTCCTAGCTTCATAAATTGATCTAGTAATTGGTGAAACCCTATGGCCCTAAAGTGTTAGCTCCCTTGAGGTTTTTACTTAGTTATTTTTCTCAAGTTACTTCCCATCCACAAACTCTTCAAGAGGAAGTAGGTGATAGGGCTTAGAAGGTCAAATTTCAAGGGCACGTTCGACGCAATTGCCACTTTATATTGTCGGAAGAACGACAAACAACGGACCCCCTCAAACGTCGTTTCACATGACATCTCTTTTCCGACGACATAGATTTCATCTTTATTGCAACGTCTTGGAGGTGGCAAGAGCGGCGTCTTGGATGTGACAAGAGCGACATCTTTGACGTGGCAAGAGCGACGTCTTGAACGTGGCAAGACCAACGTCTTGGACGTGGCAAGAGAGACGTCTTGGACGTGGCAAGAGCGACGTTAAGAGGGATTAACTCCGACGTGGTTGCTATGGGAGCGACACTCTTGGAGGTGGCAAGACCGACGTCTTGGATGTGGCAAGAGCAACGTCTTGGACGTGGCAATAGAGACGTTAAGAAGTAATCTCTGGCGTGATTGCTATGGGAGCGACACTCCAAGACGTCACAATAGCGATTGTGTTGTAGGTATTTAAAAAAAAAACACAATATCAATACTGAGTTCCCTTGGGTAACCTTGAGTGGGCCATACCCAAATCTCCTACAAGGAACCTTAAAAACTACTAATGATAACAAATATGAAAGTGCAAATTCTTCATTAGCATATTAGCATATACATCTCAGGGAACTTTTGAGAGCTAGCCCCTAACTTCTACTTATACTAAGAGGGTACATCAGTAAGCCCTTCAATCACTCATTGATTGAAGGGCTTGGATCCCCCAAGATCCCTATAATCAAGGTCCCTAATTCTAGGGATCAAATCATTTGAGATATTGCCTCTCTTGAGTTAGGAATTTGAATGGGTTAGGATAGATATGATGTATTGAAGCCTTGATATCTTATGAAAGAGGATAAGGGGACACAATCCCCCTTTTCCATCATGACATGTTGGAGTAGGATTCCTTTGGAGATTCAACCTACTTGGAGCATGGGACAGTAGGCATGCAAATATCCATAGCATCTTAAATTCAAGAGCTAAAATTAGATGCAACACATACACTGGACACAATCCCCCTTTTCCATCATGACATGTTGGAGTAGGATTCCTTTGGAGATTCAACCTACTTGGAGCATGGGACAGTAGGCATGCAAATATCCATAGCATCTTAAATTCAAGAGCTAAAATTAGATGCAACACATATACTTTATCAATCAACACATTCCATTCATCACTTAATTACACAAAGCCATATTCTTTATTAATCATGCTAAAAAATAGTCTTCATTAGGCAGAAAAGAATAGTGTGATCCAAATTTATTTGTATATTGATATCTTGATCTGGAAGATTGTAATAGTCATCACTATTTTCATGCCTATATTAACAGTAGCATGGGATAGTAGGCATGCAAATATCCATAGCATCTTAAATTCAAGAGCTAAAATTAGATGCAACACATATACTTTATCAATCAACACATTCCATTCATCACTTAATTACACAAAACCATATTCTTTATTAATCATAGTAAAAAATAGGCTTCATTAGGCAGAAAAGAATAGTGTGATCCAAATTTATTTGTATATTGATATCTTGATCTGGAAGATTGTAATAGTCATCACTATTTTCATGCCTATATTAACAGTATGTCTGTTATACTTTTCACATTATTTTCAGTTCAGATCCAATCTTTTTTTGCTAGACACCATTGAAAATGCATATTGATGAACTTGGTTAAGAAGTTGAAGAGTTTAATGTAGTAATGATATGGAGGACTGCAACAATCACCAAGGTTCAAAATACTTGAATATTCAGTGGACCTAGTTTTTTCAAGCATGCAATTGAAGAAACTTTTTCCTCATTCTATACTAGAGGAAAAGTATAATGTGAAAGATTCTTTCAAAGGGCTGCAAGGCACACCCATACTGTAATTATTTCCCAGATTGTTATTAATAGATTCCTCAAAAACAAATGTTGGAAAGTCAAAAGGAGGTCGATTTGGATTAATTGTTTCAAATTTTGTGAAGAGGGACGACTTGTTCCAAGCAAAAGGCCATGGCTGGCCTATCTCTAATAAATTTTGGGGATGACTCAACTTATTGTTTGATCATATCATGTGTTTATATAGTTGTTTGGGGTGTCTTTTTTATGGTTGAGGTAGATGTTATGAGGTCAAAAAATACCAATACACAGTAGTGTGTTTTCCAGATTTTGAAATGCACCATCTATATAATGCCATTTGTTAAGGCTAGATGATTTTCTTCATACTTGTACCATCCTATGTTTTTCATTGAAATACCAGTAATAGGAAGGTTTGGTTCTTGTAAGTTAAGGTGTTGCAGACTTGTTTCAACCATTTTTCATTTATAGGCTTATCTACAATAACCCTAGAATGATATGACAACATAAATAAACATTAGAGACAAGCATGCTTTTCTATATATATTAATGTCTATGTTTCTTTTTGGTAATCTAGTAGGGTGACCTTATGGTTATGGATATCCACTCAATCATTAATGGAACAAACATCTTTGAACTAGATTTTGTTACCCTTTTGAGGAGAGGTGTCGCTTGGGGGATTCATTGGCATATCATTAGAGGTCATTCCAGCTTTAGATGATTGTTGTAACAACATATAGGATCATTTTGGCACACATCCCCATCCTATATCCATATTGTGTGGAGGATGTAATGACCATTGATTTTTTATTCTACAAATGCTCAGGCATATATGTTTTTAAAGAGGTGGTTATAACAACCATGACCCTTGTCTTAGCACATGTCCACATGATGATCCATAATATGAGGGGAATATAACATATGAGAGAACTAATAAAACTATTAGTAAATACAGTTGAGGGGCATCCACTAATATTTCCAAGAAAAATGACAATGAAGCATTCGACATAGACACGTGTATGTGTGTCCCTTGATTCTAAATCCTGACTTTTCAGAAATCTAGTGTATCTATACATGGATCTTGGTCATGTAGGATCAAAGCCACTATTCCTTTTTTATCACCATATAAAAAATATTGAACACAAAATACATTTCTACCTATCAACTAAACTTCTTGAATGCATTGACAGGACCCATACTATATTGCTGTAAAATTCTATAGTTTTAATATATCTTATATTAAGAAGATTATAAGACAACTAAATAAAACCTTTATTTAACCTTGAAAATTCATGGTTTCACACATTCATTGATTTTGTGACTAGAAACAACTCTCTTCAACTTTCCTATCAACATATTTATTGTGGTTACCATGACAATATTCACAAATAATTCCATTTCCTTGTCTACAAATAAATAACCATATGAAGTGTTGTCCTCAAGGATAGGATGAGATCTCAAGTTACATTAGTACAATGTGAGACACCGCGGGTCATCTCGAAACTGAGCTCAGGGTTGGGGTTACCCTTGCTTCAGATCCACACCTTCCTTCCCTCTGGAGAACAGGAATAGGATAAAATAGGTTAAATCAGATAAATACCAGTTTCAGCCCCAATTTGTTGGGCTAATAACAACAAATTCTTTGAAGGGCCACTTTACATTTTTGTGGTTTGGAAAAACCGAGTCTCATATTATAAACTTCCAACGCATGTTAGAAGACTGGTCACCGTAATCCGAATCATTGTTGTACTTTCCTAGGGAAAAACTCTTTGCAGATAGTTGTATTGCAAATTTACCCATTAACTCATGAACACTTTTGTTACATTTAAAACTTCCCTTCCTCTTGGAAGTGGGGCTTTGCCAGATCTCTTTGGAAGGGCAGCTAATCATATTGTCCTGTCTTGTTTTTCGGTTCTCTTCTCTCGAGGGCCAATTCTTCTTGGAGACTCAGCTTTATGTGCAGAAATTTGCCAGCCCTTCTGGTCATATTACTAATTCTGTCTTGGAGCAAGGATTTTATCAAATGACACCAGTCTAATGAAATCGGTTTGCTCCTTGCTTAGATGCAATAATGTACTTTCTTAGATGCAACATAGTATTAAATGACACCAATTAAATTAAATCATTGTGATCTTTTCTTAGATGCAACATAGTATTACCTGGTACACTCGTGACTCAGCAAACAGTGAAAGTCCTTAACTGAAGCTTAACCACTGGAGTTATCATAAAAATCTACTTCCAAGTGGCTGGATACTTTCAGTGAGATAAGAACACAAATAAATAATTTGACAGTTTTGGTGAAACATGCACAAGAGGAAGCTTATGCATTAACCCATGGAACACAATTTTGAAAGACACCACTTCTATATCAACACTTGCTACCTTCAAAACTTCCAGTGAGGTTTTGCCAGATCTCTTTCGAAGGACAGCTCATCACAGTCTTTTGTCTTGTTTTTCTACCCTCTACACTGGGGCGCAATCCTTCTTGTAGAGTCAGCTTTACGTGCAGAAATTTTCATCCCTTCTGGTTGTAATACTAATTCTGTCCCGGAGCAGGCATTTCTATTCAACTACATCAATTGAGACAAATCAATGTGATCCTTTCTAGATGCAATATATTATTACCTGGTTCACTCAGCGAACAGTGCAAGTCCTTAACCATTCCTGTTATGATAAAAGGCTACTTCCTAGTAGCTGGATATTTTCAGTGAGATAAGAATGCAAATAAATAATTGGAGAGTTTTGGTTAAAGATGCACAAGA